>DWAO01000846.1:0-22040 GCA_018230605.1 Heliconius congener | reverse complement strand
AAAAAAAAAAAAAAAAAAAAAAAAAAAAAAAAAAAAAAAATGTATGAATGGTATACATTTCATCTTAAATAATTTTTCATTAGTGATCTAATAAAATATAATGCACAGAATTTTATTGTTGTGTTATAAATTAAATACGATATATACATCCACCATACATTTTTTGTGGGACAGAAAGGGTCAATCGAAAGAAGAGAGAAAAAGTTATGAAATGTGCCAAGAAATTACTTATTTTACAAATGAAATATCAAAATACTGTATTTTATAGGAAAAATTAATTTTTTTTATTTGTTGTTCATTTTATACAAAAATGGTTAATAAACCCTTAAACTGAAGCATGTCAACTTTAATAGACTCATAATACTATGTCTCAATATAATTTTGAATTTAATATGATGTCCGTTATCCTCCAATCAGACAACTGGCATGGAATATTTCGTTGGAGATTCTGAATCGTTCTTTGGAGATTTTTTCTATTATATTCACACACGCCCTTACGTCTTCTAAAAAGTACTGTGTAAGCCATAAGAAGCCTAGTGCTAAGACAGTCCGCTTCCACTTTCCGCTGAATTCTGGAGGCATTGCGTGTTGAATAGCGGAACTCAATGCCGCGTTTCGCCTCGACACGAGAGCGAAAAAAAAAATGAAATATCAAATATTTCATTTCCTCGAGCTTAAATCAAACCTACAACCTGTAGCGTTTATGCCACGCTTGTGCCACTGCGCCACAATTAACCTCAATCCTTAATAAAGTGAATCTAATAAATTTCAAATTAGGCTGACAATAATAATTCACTCTCAGTCTATTTTGAAATTTATGACATTTACATCCACGCTCTATTATTCGAAATTTTTATCTTATCTACAATATGGGTATTGTATATAAATAAACAATTATTAATGAGGTTAGTGCCCGTCGCTTCCTCGATCTGCTTAATTTAAAGCCGGAACCTAATCATTACAGACGCGTTCAAAAGACCGACTGTTGGGAGTTGGAGTTTCATTATATTTTTTTCTTGGTATTTTATTATCGAATTTATTATTATCTGAAAGCGTCGCAGTGCACCGATTCGATATCCACTCAACGAAATAATATTTTCATTTCTTCGCTCTGGCACCAAGGTATGGCGTTGAGTTCCGCAAGTCACCACGCAATGCCTCTGGAATTCGGCAGTAAGTGGGCAACGGAATTCCTGCTATGTGCGGGATACAGCGTGAAGATCATAAAAGTGCTGCGAGAGTTACGTAAAGTTAAACTCTAATTAAAAAATAGCGAAATTGATTTTCAAATAACACTTGTAAGGTGGTTGCACTTAAAACGAGCTAAGCTGTATCGAAGCAAATTAATTTGTCACGCGGACAGTGGTCGTCTAGTAATGCGAGGCGATTAGAGTCACGCGATGATAGCTGGGCTCGTGTAACATCGTAATCTTGTGTAGTCTGAGAAGTAACTGATATAATAATAATTCAAAAATGTAATTTCTTTAATTTATTTAGGCTTTGTAGACTTTCAATTTCAATTGCTATAAAGGACGTATTTGTATTCATTTATTAAAATAAATTTATTAAGTGAAAATATAATAAAAATTATTATATTTTCACTAAATTAATTCATTTTAATAAATTATATAATTTATTTTAATAAATTATTTAAATAATCTCTTGCATACAGCAACAGATTGTGTATCTTTAATTTTTTCCTACAACTGAAAAATTATCATTAAAAATAATAAAGTATGTGAATTATATAATTATAAACTTATTTACAATTCTCCTTTTTTGTATAGTAAAAAGAAAATAAAAATTTCATACTTGTTAATTAAATATAATCAAAAGTCCGGAGTAATTGAGCACGGCATCCAATTAGTGTCGATGTCTGAGTTCTACAATTACCTTTAATTATATAATTCAATTTTAACTGATGTAAATAATAATGTGCTTTTACATCTTCATATGTCATCATTAAAAATATTCAGAATTGATTGAATGTAAAATTCACAGTCGTCTTTCAGACTTTAATTGAATGTGTTTTCATTAAATATAAAATATTATACTTTATTTTAAGTTATTTTCTCACGCAAAGATATCTTATTCTTTTTTTCATCTAAAATTTTGTAAATATATAAAATTTAAGCACTACAAGGATTGAATAAATTGATAAAATTTCAATTCTGTAATGAATTTCGATTCAAAAAGAAACAAGGCCAAGAACAGTAAATATTAAGAAAGAGAAAACCTATAATACTAAAAAGCTGCCATTGCCGTCCGTAAAGTAAAAAAATATTCATTTGAATACATAATTTTCTAAAACAATACCTGCGCCATGATCCCTTTTTTCGTAGTTTGTAGCTGGAGTAGAAAGCGTCTAACTAAAAATAATTTTGTTTAATATCTCATTTAGTGTACTTAGCTTTCCTGGACCTATGAAACCTAATTACACAATTGACTTTATTTTTCGAGAGTATTTTTAAGTATATGTAGGCTTATATTAGGTTCTTGAGACATTACCAATTTCATGTCACTTTCATTGACAATCGGATTTAAGAGCCTTTATGAGTCTTTAGTTTCGTTGCGACACATAATAATTGCTTAGGCTTAGCGTCGTACGTGTCAATTATGTATTTTAAACATTCGTCGTCAGAACATATTTGTATTTGTAATTGTGAAATTAAATTTAATCTATATCTATATCATAAAGCGGAAGAGTTCCTTTGTTTTTTTGCTTATTTAGGCGCTAAAATCTTTGAAACTACTGGTCGGTTTTTTTTGTTTTGTATGAAAGTTACATTCCTTAACTGCGCGATATAACATTACAATTTAATTCTTAGTTCAGTCTTAAATAATGAAATAACAATAATAAAGAGCGAAATCGCACTGCTTTACCAGCGTGCGCTGCAGAAATAGTTAAATATATGTAACTACATTGTTAGCTAATTTTGTTTTATTTATAATACATATTTATTTATAAACAAACATTCAGTTTTATTAGTTATAAAATAAAGTCTGCGACACTTTATTTCTTATATTATAAATGTATCACAATAACGCATTCTGTGACTTTTTTGTTACAGAATGCGTTATTGTGATATTAAAAATTGTGGTGGTTTCAAATGTTTTTTTTTTGTTAAAGATATTGAAACGAGTGAAAGTTATTCCATCATCAAGGAAATTTTTTAAAGACAAGCTTTGGCTTTTGCAGTACGTAATTTGAACGTACACTTTTCGAGAAAATGTTAAATTAAAATAATTCAACGCTCTGTTTACGGCCGCAAGCAAGGCAAGGCAACTTAATGCCTCTATCTGAAAATAATTAGCCTTAACAAACAGACAATAAAAAATCCTATAAGGGTTCCGTTTTTTCTTTAGAGAGTACGGTAGTACCCTAGAAACTGAAACCGAAAACAATAGATATTGTTGTACTGTATTTAAGTCGGTCCGACCTAAATGCAATTTTTACTATTAGTTGATAGTAGTTATTTTAATTTTAAACGTGTGGATATTAATATATACAATAATAAATTGTATGTTGGTTAGTTAAAAATGCAATTACTAAGATTTTAAATTAAAAAAATGCGAAAAGCACGAGCTCTGTTTTGACAATCTTCAAATCTATGAGGACTTGGTAATAAAGACAGGACAAATAATTTTATTACCAAATTATTCAAATTTAATTTCTCACGCAGTAGAAGTTGCATAGCTACTTAGCAATATATCTACTATAATATTTAAATTACAAACGACTGCCATCACACAATTTTGAGTTGATATATATGCTTGTCAAACAAAAATTGGTCGTCACTACATCATATTTATTTTTAAATGTTGTTTTTTTTTATTGTTTTTTTTTTAATTAAAAAAAAAGATTTTTATCTTAAAATAAAAAAAACAACTATTTTCGTTATTTACTTTCTACCTGGTTGAAAGTGAAACAATAAGAAGTTGGGAACAATAAAAGTTGAGCTTTCATTGTTGTTACGAGTGCGTAACTTATGGCTGTGATACACGTGCTTTCTGCTTACATGAGAACTATATGCCAAATATAGATAGGACTTTTTGAAAAAAAAAGAAAAAAAAGAGAGTAAGAAGAGATTTACACTATTATAATTTATTTAATTCTTTTAGTCAATATATATTTTTTTGATACCAATGAGGTTGATTGTTTTTAGTTAAGGCAGAGGAAACATAGTGCTTAAAAAATCTGTTTCCCATTTTTCGGCAATTTTTTCTATACATTGCGTATTTAGTGGCAGAAAATGAAAATACTGCTAAATCATACCGCAGAAACTCTTTTCCATATTATAAGGTGATACGAACTAACAATGTAAATACTAAAATGTATGCTAATCTAATTACTAAAATCTGACAGCTACAGACATGTGTATAGCCGCCTTGAGCGCATACCGATCCGAATGACCTTTCTATAGAAATACGTGAACTAATATTATTGAATCAAGGATTTAAGAACGTTTGAAAAATTAACTTTTATAAAGCATATTGTGTAGTTTGAATATTAAACTAATTTACCGTGTGTTATAACTTCTAGCAAACCTGAATAAAATAAATAAATAAATTTTGTTATTATAAACTTAATATTTGATTTGCATACTTCGCGGAACAGGCAGTTAAATAATAATGCTGCGTAGGTATATTGATAAATCACAGCTTTACAATTTTAGTATTACAAATATACAATTACATATATACCCGTTATAGCTTTATGGCGAAATATTTTTATTGTATTTACAATAGTTGTAGGTTCGAAAAAGATTTAGGGAATAATAATAATTAAAATCACAATGCAATGCTTAAAATCTTGCTGGAAGTAATACACTATACTTGAATATGGAGTATATCAACAAGTAAGTATATCCGAAATAAAGCAGTATATCTAAAAGGTAAAAGTTACATCAATTTTTTTTCCGCATATTAAGTTAACCAAAAGGAACCTGACTTTAAGAAACGAAAGAACTTACAAAAGCTCCACAATTCAACTTTCAACCATCCCCACAGTATTGAATGTAAATCAAACGATTTTGAACGGGTCATCAAACTCGCAGAAAGTCGTCGGCTTGCCGGCAAAAATAAAAAAAGCTGCGTTCACAGGTGCCCTCGCACTGCGTCTCGTTGTGGTCGCAGGCTTTACGAATACGAACCAAACTGGTTGGGCAAGGTACTTTAGTAGACGCGAAGCTTTCGTGCGTTACGGACGCGGCGGTGTGTGTTGTGAAAGTGGAGTGACTTTGACTTGACTTGGTATGCTATACACGTTGGCAATTTGCTAATTGTAAGTTATTTTTTGTTTTATTAATAGTTTTAGAATTTTTTTTATATGTCATGTTATTTTGGAAAAAATAGAATTGGTCTGGTTGTGGGTGCAATGGTTGTGAGTTCGAATATTAGGTATGCTTATATTTAAAATATTAATAATTATTAATTTCAACTATGATAAAGTTGTTCTTTGTTAAAGTGTGCGATACATTTAAGAAAGGCATGTATAAATATTAATTACAGACTAAATTTTAATTCAGGTATTGTAACTACTAAGAATATAATATTAGAGAAAAAGTTTAACTTCTAATATCTTTAGTTATAAGACAGTCATATTTCTTTAAGTACTTTAATGTATTATTTGAATTATTTATAGGTGACATTTAGCTTTAAAACAAGTAATGACCGACGAACGAGTAACAGAGTAGTAGTATAAAGTTACACGAGCTTTCACGTATTTGAAGAACATAAAAAGCTTCATTGAGCATCTTTTAGATAATTTATTTTATGAAAGTCAGTCAAATTTAAATTTTATATTTTAAGCCATTAATTAAACCATTTTTAATGTTCTCAGAAAAAAAATATAAAATGTCACTTTTTTGTTTAACATGATGTTTTCTTGGGAATGAATAGTTTTTCTTTGCTGGCTCTAGTATCATCAAGACAAAGCGCGGCGTTCAGTTCCGCTACTCGTAACCCAGTATTTCAAAAATTGGCCGGTGCATAGGGAATTAAATGCCGTACACTAGGTTTCCTCTGCCTCTCTACTATAAGCTGAATACAGCGTGAACCTATTGCGGAACCTTTCAATACGCAATGCCTCTTCAAATTCAGTAACTTACTTTCATATTTTTTATATATACATTCAGAAAAAAACACTTAATTGTTGAATAAACAATAAGCTCAGGATTAACTATCTCTATCTATTCTTAAAACGTCCTTTTAAATGGCTAACAGCAACACCGGGTGGTCGCCAAATACCTCGGTACTATTAATCGTTATATCTTTTTGTACCTTCTTTACAATGTTCCAGTGCGAGCTGCATTGTTTTCGCTTTTTGTTTTTATATTATGTTTTAAGTGAAAAAGCATGTGTTTAGGATTATGTTTTTAGAAAAGTATTTTTTGTAAGTTATAAAATGTTACAAAATTTTCGCGCACGTTGTTTTTAATATGTTTGGATCTTATTATTATTAGTATATTGAAAAAATTTACCGTTTACATCCAAACGTGTTTCCGGACAATAGTTAAGAACTCTAACGTATTAACTAACACATACTTAGACACCAGCTTAGTAATATATTGTGAATCATAAACAATGTGGTTTAATGATTATTGTCAGTGAACTTGACTCGACTTGGCTGATTTTTATGATGGGAAAATTCCTATGTTGGGTATTGTCTTATAAATGCATGAGATTTTTTTAAAAGATGACGCCAAATATATAAATGTATACGATTATCTATATATTTATTCATACTTTTATGTCTATTATAAAGCTGAAGAGTAGTTTTAGTAGAATACGCTAATCTCGCTAACTACCGGTTTGATTAAAAAAAATATTTTAGTTTTGTTTAACTAAATCAAAACAAACTTGGTTGTATTCAAAATATTCATAGATTTAGTAATTTAATGAAATAGTGAACTTCATAATAATACTAGAAATTATAAAGTTCTAATTCGCTAGTTTGCTTTAAAACAAAGCTTCACGTTAAAATATTCTAATGCCGCATTTAGTAACTTTGCGAAAGTAGCCGAATTTTGTAAAAGTAATAAAAAGGTCCTATATATACGTTATTTTTTTATATACGAGCTAAAACATTAATTATAGATTAGGTGGATATATCGTGATTCTAGAGCTAGGTAGCTAGCTGAGTATATAATTACAATCTACGTACATATACAGGTAACTGTGAAACGTGTTGAGTGGCGGAACTCAACGTCGCGCTTTGTCTTTTATCAAAGCTAGGAAAAGAAAATAATACATTGTCCGTGAGAAATGAACCCATAATCATCCCAATCACAGTCCCATGCTGTTCTAAAATTCTCTATAGTATAAATTATTGACGCAATTAGCGCTTAGTTGGAAAGTGTCAGATTATACGCTGCGTTGCATTGCATTGTATTGTTCTAAACAAGATTGCATTTTGAAAAATGTTTATGTTTAAACTATTTTCGGTAACACGCTGTTTTCCCTTTTTAGTCTATTTCGTTATAAATAGACTAAAAAGAGAAAACAGCACGGTCACTACTTATCACTATATTTTTGCTCATTACAAAAAATACAGAAATATAAATGAAAAACATAATTTTATAAACAATACATAACCTTTTCAAACAAGCTTACATTACAACAAAAAGAAACAAAGATCTCATATAATATTAATCAGTATTCTTTAGTAAAAATATCAGCCAGTATATTTCTGACAAACCGCGCTTATTGTTCGAAGTTGAAAACAATGCGTGTGATTAGCCGCCGAGTGTTAGGGGGAGGGATGAGGGAGGTAGTGGGTTCAATACACGAACGCATAAAGAATACCGTGCAAATGGATTTCAAGGGATATAGATTTTTGAACTTAGGAATGTTAGACTAAGAGGTCGCGGGATTTTTCGTAACGATCAAGGATACAGCCAGATTGAATTTTAAGGGTTATAAAGCAGTCCCCTCATTTAAATGGTCTCGGTTTGCCTGCTCTCAGTGGTGGCAACTCCGAGTTATAGAGCTTCTATGTATCATTATGTGTAGATTTCTCTCGTAGTTTCACGCGGTATCCAGTATTATCAGTGTAGATAGAGAGAACGTAGAATTAAGATACTTCTTCCCCTCTTTTTGCATAATTTGCGAGACAATACGTCTTTTGCGGCGCAAGTCAACGCCGCGCTCTGTCTTGTTACTAGATGAGGAAATAAAATAAAATTTCTCACGAGTTAGCTCCAGTCCAGTCAATCCAATCTTACAGTGAGCTTAAATATAGATATAACAATATTTATGTGTAATTTATCCCAAGTCCAACTTTAACCGAACGTCATTCATAATCCTGTGCAGAGCCGAGATGCCACTCACTAGTGTTTGCTTATCCCTAGTCCGTAGGTAGTCTAGACGTACTATATTACAATTTTTTCATTTTGACTCTGTTCATATAATATTGGTCGATTTAAGAGAATGCAGAGAGAATAGTGTTGGGGTACTCTCATTTTCTACTTTTTGTTTATAATTTTATGGTTAATTTTACGTTGTATCGTGCATATTGGAAGGTTACAGCGTCTATACTCACGTACTGATCAATTTTCAAGTTTCGTTTTTTCTGACCGTCGCACTGCAGGGGACAAACGTGCGAAAAGAAATGTGAAGTGGGTTCGATTCCTACTCAGAGGAATAAAATATTTCAATGTTTTCATTGTCTAGTTCTGGCAACGCGTGGCGTGTAGTTTCACCACTTACCCCCAATTCCTTATCCTACTATGTGTTGGATACAGCGTGACGCTTTTTGTCATTAAAACCAAAAATATCTTTAGGAGGTGCGGGTTTGAGCCTCGCTACGTTCAAATTTTTATACGTCTTCTAAATAAGTATTTAAAAAACTTACATTCAAACGCGCCGTTCTGCATTAGATTGTCATACGAGGTATAACATAAAATATAAATACACATACAATACCTCGACTACATGAACTACTGAAGTAGCTTCTACGTTTAAGTATATATGTCACGTCCATCTTATAGTTGGCCGTTCCTAATCCTTCAAAAGCCTAAGCCCGCTTTCAGTTGCTATTTGCTTATGTCAGAGCTAAAGCTGGAGCTCTAGGCATTTAGTATATATATATATATAGTACGTCTATCTGTATATACTTTTAAATAAGAGCTTCGCCCGCGTTGCCTTATGGAAATAACTAAGTATTGTATATGATACATTCCAGGTGTTTAAGGGTAAAATGCCTATAGTTGTCCCCGGGTGGATTTCTATTATGAATCTCCTCCATCCTCGATGAATATTAGCATAGCTTAAGGGACTTTGATAAAACTTCTTTTTCCATCTTTCAACATGCAATACCTTCAGAATATTGAGAACATAACTGTTCTTTGTTGTGTCTTAACGCTAGGTTTCTAGGTTCCCTCTTGTTTACCCTTTTACGTGCGCGATACTAAATATATATACTATACTATAGCTAAATGAAAGCTTTTTAAATAACAAAATGAGTGACAGACTCAGCACAACCGAAACGTTGCTTGCAGATAAAACTAAAAAAGAATCTCAGAATTCCTCCAGGAACGAGAAATCACAATTGAACTTGTGGACCATAATATTCTTATATAACTGTTTCATGATGATATTACATGAGCATAACAAATATTTATAAAATAACATAAATAATAAACATTCATTTCGTGTTTGCCGCCGGGTATCGTCCGATTCCATTTTTACAACTGTCCTCTGCGACAGACCTTCAATGTTTTATTGCGTTTGTTTTTTCTCTTATCTCATTTTGAGGGCCTTCATGAAATGAGTTTCGTCAAACTTATGTAAGGCACGAACAGGCACTGATTTTCGTTCGCAGTTTTTTTGCCTTGTCTTTGTATAAATGTGACTATATATATTTTTTTTGTTTAACGCTGTATTCCAAATAAAGCAGATTAATTCTATAATATACATACTGAAATTACGTGGAGAATGGATCTTAATACTAGGTACACCGTTAAAGGTATGGGGAGTACGACAAAGAACACTCCGTTGTATTTAATTCTTCATAATGAGAACGTATGACTTAGTGGTCGGAGCGCCTGATCGGTGATGGAGGCGCGGGTTCGAGTGCTGCTACGTTAAAATTTTTATAAGTAAGTATAAATTGTCTATCCTGTTATATATGGTAGATGTGTGACAGTTGTAGGTTCAATTCCTACGGGCATTTTCGCTACTCAATGCCTTAAGAAGTAAACGGAAAGTGGGTAACGAAATAATCTTAATGGAGAACGCAGTGTTTTAGCACTGGGGTCCCAGGTTCCTTCTGCTATATGCAGGATGCAGCATACACCAAAAAAAATGTATTCTTACGATCCAAAATGCATTAAACAAGCTTTTAGTAACAACTGTATATTATCGAAAGCATTTATTTTTAATGCTCACTTACTGCAGATAAACGTCTACTAAAATATGTATGGAGCGTCGTAAATACTTTGGATAAAACAAACTGAGATAAAACTAAAATGTAAATGATTTATTGATGAGCCTCCTTTTACTATTTTAGATTCGACTGGTCTTGGACTTATATAATGAAGCTATAACATTATTATTAATCAAGGCTATGGAGTTGCTAATATTATAAGCTTAAATATTTGAGGCTAGTCGTGGTGCAGAGGTACAAGAGCGTAAGCGCGACTAGTTGTGGGGTCGATATGGGAAAAAATAGATACATGTAGATAGTATACGACGGTTTTTCCCTATTGGACTTAACTTTGCACCTTAACTTAATAAATATAACTTTGATTTGAATCCAAAAATAAATAAAAAAAACAAAATTAATAAAAAGAATAAAATTTGAAAAAAAGTCAACGTCATGGATGGCTATAAGAAAATATATTTATATAAAATCAAAATCAACCCTTCTCAGAAACTTATCCGAAATATTTATGGACCATTGAGTAACATTGGCGTGTCTACAAGCTGCGATTCCTAGAATATCTTGATTTAAAATATTTTGTTACTGTTGTTTCTTCTATAGGTATCACTATCTATATAATTGATATTTATAGTTGAGAGTTCGATTCCCATGTCATATATGTTATCTTGTCTGCGAGGTGGTCGTGGTGCAGCAGTACAGCATACGAAAGTAAAAACTACAATAGTAGGTTCCAATTAGCAAATGTTTTGTTTCTTCGTTTTTATAACAAGTTAATTTTTTTTGTCTTAAAAGCGTTAATTACTTCCTTACTTAAACTACAAACGCCTGCTAGACTTTAATTTATACAACTCAATAAAAACTAATTCATAAAAGGTCTCGGTTCGATTTCCCTACATGACAATTTAATTATTGTAAAAAGTGAATGAATGCTCGCCCAGTCTAACGTAATTGCTTAATCGTATCTCGGACTCTAATTGCTCACTACCGGGCTACATGTGGGTGATTTGAATTATTCCAATTTATTTAAAAACGTGACGTGAGGTATTATAATCAGTAAAACTGCAAGTTTATGTTAGTAAAAATTCAAATTAATTATATAAACGTTTTAAATTATGTTAAAATAGACAATGTAACGTATGTATGAAAAACTACTTAAAGCATAATGTAAGATACAGCGTGAAGCAAAAATAAGATTAATAGTATTATCTGCAAGCATTCCATAATAACTACCAATTTTTAAAAAAAGCTGCTCTACTACTAGTATGAGATAAGCTTTCACTTTTGCGATTTTTTCACCTGAAATTCGGCATTTAGGTAAGATAGGGAATGTAGAAAGAACACTAAAACAGGAGTTTTGGAAATTTTTACAGGAACCTAATAAAACATGCCAGTCATGGCATCAATAAATAATAAATAATCCGGGATTTTGATTTATGTATTAGATGACTCTAATGTCACGTGTGTCACGTAAACAAAGTAAAGTTTGACAACTACATAGTATGTCATAAACTACTTGTTCCAAAAAGGAAACACCTAATCTGTCCACAACATGGAGTATCTGTCATTGTACTAGTTAGTGTCTCGGTGTCCAATAGTTGTACAATGTGACGCCCACTCGAACTCCCTTTACTTGTTTGTTGTGAAACCGTTTGATAGTTTATTTTGACACCACTCAAATACCATTCGAAGCGTTGTCCGGTTAAAAGCGGGATATTGAATGTTATGATAAAACTTGGATGGAGATTAATACTTTTTGATTATCCTATAAAGAGGTCATCGTAGCGCAGTGGCATTGAGTGAGATTGTAAATGTTACGGTTATGTGTTCGATTCCTACTCGGTCTGGTAACAAGACAAAGAACAATATTGAGTTTTGCCATTTAGCAGGAAAATTTATGTAGGTATGGGTTACGGAGTGTCTTAAGACTAGGTTCCCGCTGCCTACTTTACCGTATATCTAAATCTTCAAAACAGAATATAGGTGGCTTACCTAATTTAATTGTGTAAAGTATTTAAGAGTATCGTAAATTAGAAGAAATCGTATCGTAAGAAGTTCATTTAAATAAACCTTTCTCAAAATTTGCTAAACCGAATTTATTAAAATAGTTCCTCTTCTTCCTATTCTATCCTACATACAGTGCATTCTTATGATTTAACGTAATTTCATTCTATATTTAACTCTTGTAAATGTCTATCGCTTTTTGGAAAAGAATACATTACTTTAATAAAAGTATTATAGCAATATTGTAAAACATAGGGGGAGGGTCGTCTAAACCACGCGTTAGAGATGAAAACGATAAAAATAAACTTTATTGCCTTGTAAATATCCCTTCAAAGTATGGTACGTCCTATGACCGTTAGCTTGACTTGCATGTTTACTAACTTTTATGACAACTTTAATTTTGAAATATGATTTAATATGTAGTAATATAGTTATGATCTAAAAAACTACTTAGATATTATGATATATCTTTACATATTATATTGAGTTTAGTAGTGGCGCAGGGACACAAGTGTGTGACTATAAACGCGACAGGCTTGATTTGATTCCCTTTCGAACATTATGTTTTTAATATTTTTTGCTTTGCGCGTCGATGAGTTTCTCCATTCAACACCCAGATTTCAGCGGAAAGTGGGAAGTATTTTAACGAGAACGGATGTCTTATCAATAGGTTCCCAGGTTTTCTCTACCTACCTTGCTTTGTGCAGAATTCAACGTAAAGCTAAAAATATATGTAATAGTAATAAGTTATTTGTAGAGGTATCAATCACACAATATAGATTTTGTTGATCCCACTTCAATTTATAATATCACGTGTTGCGGAATAAAAGAAAGTATGTATAAATAATTAATATACATTCATCCATGTTTTTCATTCCAAATTATAAGAGAGACAAAAAAATATTCCTAGCACTATATTAACTTTATGGGATAGCCGTCGACGTTTGGGAATTAATACTATTTTGACTGTTGAGAAAGTGGGACGAGTGGTATTATATAATTTGTTTAAATCAAAGTAACTTCTGCTTTAACAGGAAATGATCCTTAAACGTTCAATCTAGTTATTTCATTCTGATGTTGTGAGGTTTACTAGCTTGTACACGATTTTAAGAAAATAAAGATTTTTCTGTATAAAAATGTTATAAGTATAATATGTATAACGTAGGAATATTTATTATAGACATTTTTACAAATAGAGATTTTTTTTAAAAAAATGTCTATATTTTGACTAAAATGTAGTTACCAAAATACATAAATAATCAAAATTAAAATGAAGTGCTATATTCAGGCGTTTCATAATTTAACCACAAATAACAATAAATTCTCTAGATTTATTTTAGTCATCCATTTATTTTACAAAACGTACCCCCCCTGGGTTTCTTACCAGGAAACAGTTTATGCGCGACCACCAGCGTGCCAGATATATATGGGCTACCCTTAGTTTATTTTGTTACTTCTTTGAGATCTGGCTCGAAGGACCATAATAGTTTTAACAACTTCCTATTACAGTTTGGTATATAGGTATATATTATGTTTTTAGAAATTAATGTTTGTTTTAGATGGAAGCCGTTGTGGGTCTGTTTTCAACCAGAGAAATTTAATTATTTTCGCTTTATCTGATACTTATATCAGAAACAAAGCTATGTTTTACTAACTTTGTTTTCTAGGTTATTTGTATATTTTTTTCTCATTTGTGTGGAATATGGTATTTTCTCTTTTATTTTAATTTAAATTAAATATCACAACGTGTTTAAATTAATTATTTTTAATGCTGCTGCTGTTATGTTAAACGTAGAATGTTGTATGTTGTGTTGTTATTTAATTAGATTAGAGTTATTCTAAAACTTACTACCCACTGGCATCAATAGAATAGTAAGTGCAAATTGTATTAAAATAATATACTATGTATAAAGATGTTGCTAACGTTTACATAAATACATAATTCATTTCTTCGCTGAATAGGTAATAAACATAATAGCTTTAATTTTGGACCATTTTATCTCAAATATTCGAAGAAAACGAGCTACCAATAAAGAGTAATATACGAGTCTGTACTCCAATTTACGCCTTTTTAAAGACATGCTATACTAAGTGACGTAACTCAACGCCGCGTATTAAAACATTTATTTCTATTCAACTATAAATAGTCGCAGAGGTCGTCTTTGTTTAGTAATATAATGTCTTATCGTCAATGTAATGAAATCGATTCCCATTTGAAGCTGATTGTATTTATTTTAATTACTTCGCTCTAGACTACAAAGCGCGGCGTTGCGCTCCGTCACTTAATACGTAATATCTTCGAAAGTTGGGCGGTGCGTAGGGAACGGAGTGCGTAAAGCAGTTTTACTAATAAGCAATGTTTAATAATTTTTGAACCCACAACTATCACTTACGGCCACTTGTCAACTGCGCCACAATGTCGTTCAACAGCCATTCATATTTCTTTGAAAATATCTGCAAAGTAGGTTTCCTTATTAAGCCGCGAGCGTCGCATTAAATAACAGCATTCCTCGTTTTGCAAACAATATGAAATAGAATCTATTACGTTAGGGCTGTGTCGTATGGTGAGCTATAATCGTAGCTAACTTTTTTAACAATTTAGAGGATATTTAATTAGTAAACTGTATTATCACTTAGTGATTATATGATATTATTTCATACTTACCTAATTATAAGATTATTAAAACGCGAGAAATATCAAGAAAAATACGTATAAAAAATAATGATAAAAATGCGTATTAGGTGTACTGTTCTTTTTTTGCATTCGAACAAAATACATTAAGACTTCTTTTTATTAAAAGCTAAAATATACATTTGTATACTTACAAACAATTACTTTTAATCTAAAATTATATAACCTTCTTAAAGGTTTATCTTATGTATTTTCTTGGATAAGGAATTGGCGGAAAGTGGGAATCGAAAGTGCCATAATGGGAACAAGCTGTTTGAAATTGGTTCTTAGGTACCCTGCCTATCCTGCTACGTACGGGATATAGCGTGAAGCTACAGCAAATATGTGGTTCAGTTTGTCTTGATATCAAAGCATTTTATTGATATTTATTATTGATTCGATTAAAATATGATATTTGTATAGACCATTTTATAATAAATTTATACAAGGAAAAAAATATATTACTAGCTTTGTATAGCTTCAACTCTAGCATTAGTCTAAGATATCAATTTGTACGCACACACACTATCGTGTTTCACCGTATTGCGGTTCTACACAAGAAATGTAAATGAATTGAAGACATATGCAATCCTATTACATTCATCTTTTTACATATACAGCTTTGTGTATGTTGCCGCCCTTGTGGTGCAGTAGACCGGAGGCATGGGCGATGGTTATGTGATCGATCTCCATACTTATTATATTAAAAAATATTTTTATATTCACAGTAAAAGCAAAAAATCGAAGAAAGTTCGGCTTACCCCATTAATCGTAATCTAACCCGTTTCCGCCTGACCCGTTAACAAACTACACTGTGCATGTACGCAACGGCTGTGGATTAGATTCCCGCTTGGAGAAATAAATTATATTTTTCTTTTAATAATGAGGAAAACGCAATTTTGCAACTTAACAGGCAATGTCTCGAAAATTGGGCGGTACTAGAGGATCGGAGTGTCTTAGTACTAGGTTTCTTCTGCTCATCCTGCTACATACAAAAAACGCGCGAAGTGTAAAGCATAAAAAATAAAAAAAATGTTGATAGATCTACATATAAAAAACAATTTTACTTACTTTATATACAATATCTAACAATATCTATAAACTAAATTTATTACAGACAAAAACATAACCACTCGAATCACGGTGCAAGTGTAAAAGCTTCATCACGTACTTGTATTTTCTTTTACAAGGTGCTAAGGTGCGATTTCATTTTGCTAAGAGCTTTCCAGGTGCTTAACCATCAATCCTGTATACGACTGTGTGTCTACTACTGTATTGATTAGTTTTAAAAAGTTGTTTGTTTCGAAACGAAATAAAGCTTGAGTAAGGGGACTTATCGTTTTTTGAAATTGGTTAATGAACATTTCTTAATTATTTTAATTTTCTTATATTCTTTTTTAGTTTTCTGCTAAAAGCGAAAAATTTATAAAGACCAAATTTGGCGTTTTCCTATATGTGGATTGCTAGTGGGTATAATATAAACGTAAAATTAATTATTATAAACTTACACGTGCGCAGTGTAGCGGCACAAAGCGTGGTTGTAAGCACAATTTAGAATTATTTTCATTTCCTCGCTCTGATTACAAGACAAAACGTAGTGTTCCATTACTCTACGCAATTTAGGTGGAGAAAGAGTAAAGAGTGTCTTAATACTTGCTTTTGATCCATCTACCTACCTTGCTATGCCACGGATACAGCGTGCAGTTACAAAAACTAACTTAAAAATAAACAAGATCCCACGAAACTTCACCCACATATGCATTATAAACACAAACACAATACGTTGGAAAGCTTAAATCGATAGCATTCTTTAAACCAGTTGAGGTTTTAAATAAGAAAATAAATTTGGTGCGCACTCAAGTCCCACTCTTGTACCGTTACACGTAACTGTTCACACAATGGGTTGTAAATTTTATAAAAAAAAAGATTAATTAATGTATTGAAATTTCTTTGTAACGCGTCGGAGATAATTATTGTACCACTTTTCTTTTGATAATCGATCATTTAAATTTATATACATATAGGCACACATACATATAGGCACACATACATATAGGCACACACACACATGTACACAGGCACATTTAATGTAATAAGGAGACGGCTTTGCGACACAGTTGCTCTGGTTTCTAAGAGGTTCAAATTCCGGTATCAAGTCTTAATTTTTTTTACGTTTTCTAAAAAAAAAGTTCTATTGTAAGTATAGAATAAAACTTTAAAACTGTTAAAACTTATTAATAGTTTATATAATTTAATCAATCTTTCTTGCCAAAAAATAATTAGAAAGCAATTATTCTAAAAAAATCTGCCTATAGAGATATCTATAATAAAATTAATAAACTGTAACAAGCATCTAAGTATTTTCACTTAGATTGATAAAAATGGCTTATCAATAACACCTCCCAGTGGCCAGAGCGCTTGGATTGTTTCCAAAAAGCTTCAAAATCCGCTCGCTTCAAAAAGCCCAGCTTCAAAATCCACGTAAAATACATACATTTTCCAAAATAAATATGACATATTAAGGTGCCTTAATATGCTTATTGAGTGGCAAAATTCGACACTTTTTTTTTAATTACCAGAACGGAGGAATTAAACATTTCATTTCTCCGCTCTGGTAATTAAAAAAAAGTGTATGTCGAGCCCACACCCATCGCGCTTACAATGAGACGCTGTTTTTAAACACCACGTGAAAAGAAAGTGAACTTAGTTGTGTGTGTAGTTGTGGGTTAAAATCTTATATTAATATGACAAGCACAAAAATATATGAAGCATTAGTTAATTCAAAAATATATCTTAAGCTTTCTTTAAATTTCAAAGTATTAATTATTCCTCGTTACGTATTAACTCAATGTAGCCCACGCTCTCCTCATTAGCATCACACGTTGGTCTACAGTCTACTACAGCTACAGATACGCTTGGGACGTAATCGTAGGAATATTTATAATAACGTTATGTGTTTTTTTTCTAATTTAAAAATTAGAAGAGAGGGAGATCTTCATATACGAAATAAGGACGCCGTGGCACAGCGGTACAGCTTTTCATCGTAAACGCAACAGGCGTGAGTTTGATTCCCACTCCGGATTATGAATTACTTTATTTACCCGTGTTGACAATACAACTGTCTAAATGATTTAAAAATTTGTCGGTGCGTAGAGAACGGAGTGTTCTAATATTAGTTTCCCTCTGCCTATTCGGTAATTACAATGGTATACGCGGGATACAGAGAAGCTATAAAAACACATGAATTAAGCAGAGGCTAGTGATAAGTCACTTTGCTTGAAAACAGCTTAACTATTGTTATTATTATTATTATTTAAATTTATCGAGAGTCAGAACTTGGATCTGATAATCTTAGAGTAATTTTAAATCGAGCCTTTTTATAATCAACAAAAATATTAATAATCAGAAAAAAGATCACAAAATTAAATACATTATATAAACAGTAAAAATAAAATAGTAGCCCTTCTTATAGTAAAATTTTATATAAGCTTGCCGCGTACATTACAATTATTTAAATAAAAAGAAGGGGTCAGGGCCGCAGCTATGACCTGCACACAACCGGTTTCCTTCTGTTCATACTTTGGAATCCTAAAAATTTTTATTGCTCAATCATATATTCATAATATACTTTTTATATCCACTTTGATTATGTGGTATATGAACACTATGATTATGATGACATAGTAGAGTACTATAATTATAGAAGGAACGAATCTTTCATTAAGGACAGTCTCTGTCTCTGTCTCACTTTCAGTTCTTATTTAAGGAAGTAATTGTATTTATATATATTTTTTTTCGATGTAGTAAGAGAACGGCGTTAGGTTCCGCCGGATAAGTTGCAATATCTAGCAATTTTAAGTGTATGGACTAATTTTGTTTGTTTGCTGTGATATATCTATATATTTCTATGATTTTTTTTTATTTATACTGTAAGTTCACAGTTCTTACCAAATTCTGAGTATGCAGCGAGTTTCATATTTACAATATAAGACAAAAATTTGATAGCGTTGACTTATATATTTTTTTCTTCAGGAATTCAAGGAATTGTAGATTTTAGATATTTGATATTCATATCAACTTGATACCTCCGCATGACGAAATTGTTGAGAAAAGTGTATTGGTAGACGGACAGACAGAAATACAATAAAATAATTAGTTTAGGGTTCCGTTTATTTCTTTTAAGATAGATACGGAAGACCAAAGATAACTATAAAATTTAACTTAACAGTTTGTTACAATATGTTTAACAGTTCAGTTAAAACTGTGAAGTGATATTTAACTCGTCGGCTTCCTGTCGTTGCATAGAATTATCCCGTCATCACTAAACTGGAGGCGCATGTTTATTTTTCTAATTGCTACTTTGAACGGAAGGGAGATTGTAAATCAATTATAATTAAATATATGATAATATCTTGGTTCAAAATTAGATCAGATTTGATATAGGGTTAAGTTGCAAGCTTTACTTAAAGCTTTTTCTGTCCGAGTGAAAGTCTCCTACTATAAAAAAATATTCAAAATTATTTATAATAATATTGAGTAATTTTCAGACACCGTCGTGGAGCATGGAAACAAACGTGCGGCGGTTTTCGGTTCGATTTCTACGTGAGTGAACGAAATATTTAATATTTTAATTTCCTCGCTCTGATAACTAGGTGAAAGCTCTGCATTGAGTTTCGTTACTCAGCACGCAATGTATCCATAATTCGGCGGAAGATAGCAAACGGTAGTGTCTTAATGAGAATAGAGTCTCTTATTACTAAATGAAGCTTAATAAAACACTCTGTTTCAAAATCTAGTTTCATATGTAAATTATATCGTTGCAGGCGGAGGAATTGAACACGCTCGTAGGAGATGCGTTCCGAATGGCGTTCGCGTCGCAGCTGCAACCGTCCGCGCCGCTGTGGGTATGTATACTTATAAATCATTTAATGTATACTTATTGACTTAATAAATATTCCTACCTACAAATAATTACAATAAGATTTCCTTTGACTACCCTACAATAAGAATATAGCTTTTATCTATTTTTAGTTTCAAGATAAACGAATATATAAATGCGTAAAGTGTTTAAATAAGGGGAAATTATAGAACAGAGTGACTTACCACTCCACTATTATATGTATATCGTCTGTCTACACAAATGGCAAATGCGCGGAAAATGACTCTTAAGATATTTATGCAGAAATTCCTTCACATCTTTTTACCACTCAGGACTTATCTTGGGACAAGTTGAGATGGATTTTAAAATGTTTTACAAAATTGCCTCTTGCGTTTCAATTTGTCTGAGATACTCTTGCTATTAGATTCGAAACATTTTAATGAAATTGATAAGTAGTTGGCAGAATTTTGCAAATATGATTGCTATTGAACTAATTTATATAAATTCTTGTTCTTCTTCTTCTCTGTGTCAATGCTTGGAAATTCAGATAATATTTTGCCAGTATTTAGCCAGTAATTATTTAATAAATTATTGTTAAAAAACAATATTAAAGTAGTGGAAAGAAACATAAGGTCATCGTGGTGCAATGGAGTACGTTTGAATATAGAGGTGATGGTTGTGAGTTTCATGCCTATTTGGAGCACTTTCTTTAAGGGCGTCGCGGCGTAGGGCCATGAGCGTGTGACTGTTAACGTGACAGGTTATAGGTGCGATTTCCACTCGAGGAAATGAAATATTTAATATATTCATATCTTCGTTTTGGTGTCGAGGCAAAGCGCGGCGTTGGATTTCGCCACTCAACATGCAATGCCTCCAAAATACGGTGGGAAGCGAGGCTCGGAGGTGTGTTAATGGGAACGTAGTATCATAACACTAAGTTACAAGATTCCTTTGCCTACCCTGTTATGTGCGGGATACAGAGTGAAACTTAAAATATATAACTTACAATATACATACATACATAAACATACACCACGAGAACACATAATTACCATACAAAAAACATTTAAAAGGCACTTGCTACATCGTAAGCAGTAAATCTATACTATAGTATAGTAACCCTTTAATTTGCGCTCGTTTAATTAAGTTCACTGCGGCCGAGAAAGTTAATGTTTCGAATTTATTTGTCCCCTTGAACAATGGTGAATGGTGAGTTGACGCCAAATTAGAGTTGCTCTGCTGATTTGAGTAATTACTTTGTAATTATTTATTGGAGTAAATACGCTTGAAAACAACTATTTTTGTATTGTTCAATGTTTTAACACGGTTTCGTGATCGTCTTATTTTATTTTTTTAAATTATTGTGGTGTTTAAGAAGTTTTCGCTTTTTAATCTGTATTTATATTTTGTAGGTATATTTAAGTTGGCGCACTTAGCAGGGTAGGCAGATAGACTAAATTCTGGAGGCACTATTTGATGATTGGCGGAACTCAAAGCCGCGTTTTTTCCTCATTACCAAATAGACAAATGACGACATTAAATATTTATTTTTCTTGAGTGGAAATCAAACCCACAACCTAACGCGTTTAGTTACACGCTTGTGCCCCTGCGCTAAGACTGGTCTCCTAAGTTGTCATGAAAGTTTTAAACAAATTTCAAGGTAGTTTGGTGTTACAAAGCGCGGCGTGAACTTTACAACCTAATATAGCTAAAACAGTCAGAAAATAGAGAACAAAATATCCATATACTAGATCTCACTGCCTAGAGTAGGATGTATGCGAAAAGGGCGTAAATAAAAAAAACAAATATAATATTCGCAAGTATACGCACGTAAAAAGCATAACGTTTAAAGTTAACCATCGTCTTATTTACGGTTATTGGGTTCCCGAGGAGTTCAAGAAACTAAACAATCGTGAGAAACTTATAAAGGTTTCTGTACGACAGGCATTACAATTATATTTTCTTTTTTTTATCTTCACGCTGTATCCCGCACACATCCCTTTCATAGCAGAGTAGGCAGAGGGAACCTGGGAACTGAGAAGTAAGATTTTTATTTAATACTAGCGGCCTGCTCGCGGCTTTGCCCGCTTGAATTACATGATTAT
>DWAO01000845.1:0-22058 GCA_018230605.1 Heliconius congener | reverse complement strand
GCCGAATTCTGGAGGCATTGCGTGCTGAGTGGCGGAACTCAATGCCGCGCTTTGCTTCGACACCAGAGCGAAAAATGGAAATATAAATTTAAATAAATAATTCATTTCCTCGAGTTGGGATCGAACCCACAACCAGTCGCGTTTACAGTCACACTTTGGGCCCCTGTGCCACGACTGGCCTCATATAGACAATATTTGTTAATTAGCAGTCACATATTGATAATATTTGTAAATCAGCATTAATTTGTGGCGCAGGCGCACAAGCGTGCGGCTGTCACATGACGGATTGTGGATTAGATTTTCACTTGGTGAAAGAGGTATTAAATATTTTCATTTCCTCCTTTAGTAACAAGCCAAAGCGCGGCGTTGAGTGAGTTTCGCCACCCAATACACGATACCACCAGAATCGAACGGAAAGTGGGTAACAAAAGTATATAATTGGGAACGGAGTATAAGATACTCCGTTACATTGGGTCCCCAGGTTACCCCTGCCTGCCTATCCGGCTACAGCGTAAAGAAAATTACAAACATTAAAACTTATTTCAATTTGAATAATCAGATTTGTTACCTAATTAACAAAGTTATAAAAATAAAATTATGAGTATTGACGTTGTTGTAATAAATTTCATAATATTATTTTTAGATAACAGTATACATAAAATTTTATATGACAAAGCATATTTCTCAAACTCTTGGATTGAGTAATCAATATGCATATTGCATATAATATAAACCAATTGAGATCCCAATATGGCGACGTTTTTTACAAAGATAAGTTTATCAAAATACAATTAATGTATATCCAATTATATTTGAAATTTTATTTAATAAGCAAATAACTTCGTACTCTCTTATTTTGCACTGATATTGCACATTCTAAAGTAGACCGTACAGTGGAAATCGAATGTTCGAAGATCTAAAGAATTTTATTTGTAACTTGAAACGACTGTTGGATTTGTTTTAATATACAAATATTTGTTTTTTATGTTCAAGTATCATACAATATTTTATTAATATCAAGACAAATTCAGAGGAATGTAGGCAAGGAAGTCCTTTAAAGGGAACGGAGTGTCTTACCAAGACCCAGGTCATCTCCGCCTACCTGCTAAGAGACAAATACAGCGTGAGGCTGAAAAAGCCCTATAAATGCATAAATTTCCATCTAAGTCCTACGATACGAGTGATAATACTTATAATGTTTGTGGCGTTGTTGACACAATATGGGTAAATCGATTGTGATGATTCTTACATATTTCATTTGTCATAAGTTAGAGAGTGGCACTAAAGATAAACATAAATAAATCGTTGAAATTTTGCAGAATAGTAAATATTAAATAAAAACAGCCGGGACCCATTCTTCAATCAATTAAATCTCCCAAGCAGCCCTGTAAAATTTAAAGATATTCCTTGGCTTGTAATTATTTTATTATGCAAAAAAATAGTTTATTCATGTTTTCATCGATTATGAAACTATTTCAATTGTTGCAGTATAAATTTTGCCAAAATTTTAAAATATTGCTCATTGCAATCTTTTATTTTTATGATCATTTTTCTATCCCAAGAAGGCCTCTAACCCTATTCGGCCGAAACAAAATCATTTTTACCTTTTGCTGTTTACTTTTTCTTTAAGTTAGAGTATACCTCTATGTTGAATATTACAAATATATTTCTAAACAAACAGTTTCACAGTTTAGAAATATTATTAGGTATGTATATTACTTAATTTCTCAATAGATAAGCATTAGTATTCTCAATAGATAGATTCTATGTTGTTTCTCAGTAGGAACCCGTCAGATTAGAATCTCAGATTGATCGGTACGAAATGGGGTACCAGCAAATAAATTAACGAACTAATCGAAGTAATCGAATTGGTTACATTATCATTCACAAATAGATGATAAATATATATATTAATAGTTGAACTTGAAATTACTTAAGTAAATAATTTGGACCTGTGCACCTATTTTACGTAGTAAGTACGTGATAAATAGTCTAGTAACAATATATACCGACAACATACCGACTTTTCTTTGATGTTGTGCTTGTGAGGGATCAACGGCGTTAGCCATGACTAAGCTGGATGTTAGAGAAACTAAATCGTTGGTCGAAGATGGAATCTTCTTTTTAAAGATTGTATTCAATATATGTGTTATATTATAAAAACATATTGTATATAGGATGAGTATAAAGTATGAATAACCGAAAGAATATATGTACGTTTTCAATAAGGAAACTTAAATATTATTATCAAAAATATTTTTAAATAATACAAAAAGTAAATACTATAAAGATTTAGAATCTATCGGCCATGCAATTGGAAAGGGTTGTATTTTTTTAGGATCCAAGGTAACCTTTAATGTAATTAACTTAATAACCTATTTGTGGTAGGTCAAAATTTAACTCATCTCCAGTTTTAACATTAAACATACTATGCGAACATTTACATTTATAATTTATTAGAGCGATTGGTGCCATTGCTTTCAACTTAAAATACATAAGCAGTTATAGGATCGATGTCCACGCGGAAGAACGTTTATATTTAAAAGCGATTGTTCCTACATTGTCCAGGCTTAGTAAAACCAAGCGTTGCCCTCGAAAGTGCTGTGTGACTAAAATAAACAGAAAATGGGCTTTTACTAGGATTTTAGGTTAAAA
This sequence comes from Heliconius congener, assembly GCA_018230605.1. Classification (NCBI taxonomy): domain Eukaryota; kingdom Metazoa; phylum Arthropoda; class Insecta; order Lepidoptera; family Nymphalidae; genus Heliconius; species Heliconius congener. Next base: position 19,403 of record DWAO01000845.1, on the reverse strand, counting down.
ATTCGAAAATGACCGATAAATTAGAAAAAAATCACAAACATCTTTTTAAGCGTTCATAGTAAACAGTGCGACACAAAAGGCAGCTTACATTTTCTGTTATAACCGTTTTTTACTCGGACAAGGCCGTGTCACGTTCAATTATAACAGGAATGAGCATAAAAGCCAAACAAATGCTCTTGACCTCGCATGAAACTATTTGTTGAAGTGCACGACTCTTCAGTGTCAACAATAAAATTATCATTTATAGAGATTTCTTATGTGTTTTCATATAAATTTTGTAAGAGCCAGCGGTAAAGTTTTATTTTCTTTCCAGTTTAAAATCTTAGTGGATCGTACTTTGTTTTTTTATGTTCCTTTTTATTTATTGTACTATAGTGCCATAAAGTAGGTAGTAGGTTAGTTATTTGTATCTTTGAAATGTTGCTTAATATAGTGTGAACTTATTTTGATTGATATTACTTATTGATATTTTGATATCTATGTAAAATTATAAGCTGTCAAATATGTACCTACGATTTTTCTAATCTATGTTTAATATTTTTTAAGTATGAGGGTTGTTTCGTTCTGGATAACTTATTATTTCATGACCATAATTTTTATTTATTATTTTAATTTAATAGGGAAATGGCATTGTTGTTGTAAATATTTTGTAAAAATAAATGTATTCAAGCATGCAAAAATTATAAAAAGCGTGTTAATAACAAGAACTTTATGTAAAAAATATTTATTAACCCACATAAAACTGAGTTTTAGTCAAATAGTTTTAAACTTAAAAAAAAAATCAGCTTCATATTGTATTCCGCAGATGGCAGGGTAGGCAGAGGGGACCTATTGTTAAGACACTCCGTTCTCCACTTTCCGCCAAGTTCTCAAGGCATTGCGTACTGAGTGGCGGAACTCAACGCCGCGCTTTGCCTCGACACCAGAGCGAAGAAGTAAAAATATAAATGTAAATTAATAATTCATTTCTTCGAGTGGAAATTGAACCCACAACCAGTCGATTTTACAGTCACACTATGTGCCCCTGCGCCACGACTGACCTCTAATTTTAAATTTAGTCAATTTAAAAAAAAAGAAACGTATTCCATGGAGGTATATAAAATTTATTAATGTTAATTTTGAAAGTATTTAGGTATTCTCTTATAAGTAAATTTAAATTTTATGCAAATACCAGCTTGCAAGAAATAACTCTATTTACATATAAATTACATCGTATAAACTCTGTCTGAGTACATCACGCAAACACAATTCACATTGTAAAATGTAATCTTAATAAACTCAATTATTTTAAGATGTACATGCTTAGTTGTCATCAAAGATCCGATTCAAAGAACCGAAACTAACATGACCGCGAATAATCGCTTATTTACCTTCTTTACAGTATATAGAAGTACAATATTAATAATATTTTTAAGAAACCAATGGAGAACGAGATTGTCTTAATGGGAACGAATTGTATTGAATAACACTAGGTTCCCAGGTTTTCTCTGCCTACTCTGTGACGTCCAGGATACATCGTGAAACTATAAAATAAATCAATTGCTTTGCTAACATTAAAAATTCTATATTTAAGTATAATACAGTATATAATTTAGACGTATAGAAATATATAATATACGCTAGTACCTACAATATCGTTAAAAGGAAAAGAAACGATTAGCCTTATTGGCTCAATTTTAATCATGACTCAAAATTTCAATAGCATTACGGTCGAATGGGCAACTGACGCTTTTCAATAGTCTTTTAAGCTAATAGATCAGTACTAATACAGCAAAAAGTATAATATACGCGATTAATCCGGTTAAAATAGTTTCATTTAAGTAGTTGAAATCTATTGACAAATAGAAATTTTCTATCTATTTATTATCTATCGTTCTTTTTCTACTCTCATAGCGAGACCAAAACAACTAACATCAAAACTACTTTAGATCGATCGATCAATCGATCCAAATCAGATCAGGATCAATCAAAACAAAATAAAATTATCAATTGTTAATCAAGATATGCACATTTGCAGTAACTACTTATCAACCTCTAACAGGCTCGATGGGAAAACTTAACAATTTTGCATCATAAAATCAACTGTAGACGTTAACAATAAGCTTAACATCTAAATGAAAGCATAAAAAAGGGTAAACATAACTTTCTATTATTTAAATATGACAATTATTTTATGTCCAGAGGCTAGTCGCGGCGCAGGGACCCAAAGTGTGACTGTAAAACCGACTGGATGTGGGTTCGATCCCCACTCGAGAAGATGAAATATTTACTTAAATTGTATTTCCATTTGTTCGCTTTGGTCTCGAGGCAAAGCGCGGCGTTGAGTTCTGCCACTCAACGGGCAATGCCTCCAGTATTCGGCAGAAAGTGGGTAACGTAGTGTTTTAACACTAGGTTCCCACTGCCTACCCTGTTTGCGGGATACAGCGTGAAACTGTTTTTTTTTTAAAATGTAAAATATATAGTTTTTAAATACAAGTTAGAAAATACGAGATTTCACAAATAACCCGCATTTTACACGCTGTATCCTGCATACAGTGGAATGGGTTAAGAGAACCTAGTGTTAAGACACACTTTTTTCCCACTTTCATCCCAATTTTCGAGACATTTAGTAGCGGAACCCAACCACTACGCTATATCTAATACTAACACTACACATATACTCTTAAATCAACGCTTTCCATATAACAAGAACGAATATTCACCTCTTGTGAATTCATACTCGTAACTTACAATAGGTGTCTGGTCTACTGTGAGTTAGTTGATACAGGTAACAAGAACTAATATGATAGGTTGCTACGGTATTTACAATTTAAACGCCGTCTACACTAGCTCCTAGTGACTGCCTGGTCAGATATGCAACAAAAAAAGAGTTTAAGACAAAAGAGTCTCTTAAGTTTTATAACATTAAAATAGAAATTCAGGATCTCACACTTAAAATCATAAAAAAAACGATGTGAAATTAGAACTCAGGACTTTTTAACAGTCAAAAATTCAACCACCGCACCATACGGACCAGTAAATTTTATTGATAATAGACATGTTAGTGAATAGCTAACATTATATAACAGTAGTGCCAATTCATATATTTTATCAGTTATTTGCACCGCCAGTGTAAACTACAACCTGTATAGACTAATGCAATCTTGCCCCATAAATGTGGACTGTAGGCGGCGTTCTCACGAGTTTAATCTCTGCTGTTGATTCACATGGAACATGACCAGCATTGAGAGTCTACAAATTATTAACACCTAAACTTGGCTCGCCCGCGTAGTTTCTTCTTGTTTATTCTATAATTAATAAATATTTTATAAGATCTTTTATTTTCGTGATCTTTCTTTAACTGAATTAATCGTGTATTTCCTTTTGAAAATCCAATTTTTGAACACTATGCAGTATTCTGTGATGTGAGGGAAGACTGAGATGGATCCATTTATCGGTTGACGTAATTGTTTTATTAAACTACCGGCTATGATTTTTAATTGCCTCGCGTAGGCCTTTTATTTAAAATAATATTTTTTTTTATTATATATATTACAGAAAAAGCACAAGGGCGTGACCGTGACATCAAGGAAACAGCCCGGTGTCGAGTTACGCCATTCAAAACGCAATGCCTCGAAAAAATCGGCGGAAAGCGGCGGAACGGGGTGTCTTGGCTCTAGGTTCCCTGTCTCTACTCAGCGGTGTGCGGGATACAACGTGAAACGAAAAACGCAGTCTATAAGACTTAAATCAGGTTGGTTAAATAAAATAATGTATACCATTTAACTTTTCATTATATTGAATTCTATGAAATATTCAATATAATAGTCGTGAAGAAGCTACACAGAGACAGAATAAGTTGCTCTCCACATTTATAATATAAGTGAAGATATTTTCTCTAGTCTCTAGTTGCAAACTCATATTTTATTCTTCAAATTCTGTTGCAAACTACTATAAAATGCTGAATAGAAGTAGAAGTATATAATAGTTTATTCTTGAAATAATCATTTTAGAATTTCAATTTCACCGACGCAAACTGTTTTGTATTACATGGTTTATTAGACTATTTAAAATAAACAGATTCATGTTGTATCCCGCACACAGCAAACTTAGTGTTAAGACACTCCGTTTTTGAAGGTATTACGCGTTGAGTGGCAGAACTCAACGCCGCTTTTACCTCGACACCAGAGCGAATAAATGGAAATATAAATTTAAGTAAATATTATCTTCTCGAGTGGGTATCGAACCCACAACCAGTTTTACAGTAACACTTTGTGCCCCTCATACTATTTTAAAACAAGTATTATTTAATATTGATGTTGCTTATTGTACATCCGATCATTGAAGTTTGACTTTAAATTAAAAATTCCCTATTATAATCAAATATATTAAAAAATACGATTATAAAAAATCACAGGTAATTACGAAACAATGATATTCATGTGTTTATACACATAACATGTACTAGCCATCGGTGGTAAAGGTTCCAAGTCCAGATTTAAGAGATTAATGATATGAAGTAATAAGACGATTAACTATAAAAAATATATAAAGCAAAGAGCCTTGTTTAGATTTATGATAAAATATACGTTTTTTAATTATTTCTCACGTATTTTAAACTCCATATATATCTCACACGTAACGTATAAATTTATAACGCATTACAATGCGGAGCGTCTCTATTGTTAGAAAGTAGGTTAGAGTTTCATGGCTTAGACCTGGATTGATACTTGCAAGATCTATTAACTATTCTCTGAATAGATATCAAGATATTGAAACAGATAACGCAATATGCAAATATGAAGTAAAATCTAATTTATTTAAATGAAAATGGTTATATTTTTTTTTAGCTTCACGCTACATCCCACGCTCATAGCAGGGTAGGTGAAGGGGACCTGGGAACCTAATGTTAAATTCTGTACGCATTGCGTGTTAAATGACGTTACCAGAGCGAGGAAATGAACATATTGAATATTTCATTAAATCGAGTAGGATCGAACCCACAATCAGTCGCGTTTACAGTCGCACACTGTTGTTAGTTCACACTGTGCTAAGACTTTAAAGACAAATAAATCTATCTAAAGACAAATAAATAATAAATGTCATTTTAAAGTTAAAAGAAGCACATCTAATATACTCCACGTTAGTCAAACATAAACTAGATAAACGCAGAACATGTTTAACAAAAACGAAAACGATTTTATAGAAATTAAATAGCTAAATAAAAACAATAAGTACACAAAATATAAAACCGCATTGTTGGAATAAAAAGAATAATATTTCAAAAAACTACAAACTTCAATAAAAAATATAATTAAGTCTATAGGATATATTTTCTTGTCATTGCTAGAATAAAATCAACAAGGCACTAAGCATACAGCCGCTTAAAAGTTCTGCGACTAAAGTAAAGAAAAACAAAATGTCGCTCGTTAATGTTATGGGCGGCTAGTTTTAAAGCTTTGAGAAAGTCTTGAACTAGATTTATTTAAAAGTGTTATAAAAACGAGAGATTTAATTTTAAGATTGCATTAGATCCTCAAATAAAACTGACCATTTCGTTACTGGTCGATTTCCAGGAGGCGCGGGTTCGAGCCGCTACGTTAAAAGTTATACGTTTTCTAAATAAGTATAAAACTGACCATATTATAAGGAATTGAAAAATTTAATAATGATAAAACACGCATATATAATCTCGCAAGACGGTAAGAATACTTTAAACTAGTTATGTTATGTTATGTTAATGCGAGTATGTATATTAATTCATACAATTATAAGAAAACTAAAGAGATCGCTTGGTTAAACGTGTTAATCTCAAGAATTAAAGGTTCAAATCGAAAAAATATTTCTGTGTTACCTAATCTATCTACATTTATACTCATATATATTACTAGTAGTATCAGTATGTAGTAGTATATAAATAGCATATGTTATTAGTCGTTTCGATGCTCCTCGCTCAGATGATACACAATTCTCAGTTATTTACACATTGCCTCTGAGAAGTAGCCGCATGTACATGTATAAAACTAAAATATATAAGCAAGTGAAGTCAGTTTAATTTGGCAAATATTAAAATTAAATTAAATAGTGCAACGGCGTGTTCCACCTTCACGTCACATTTCAAAATTTCCTCAAAATGTTCACGTAGTCATTACAAGCAAAAATTTAAAAAAAATATGTAAGAAACAAAAGTAGCTGGACACAGTTGTCCATTAATTAATATCAAAATCAACAACAAACATACCAACCTACCTACAATTCCACCTACCTACCTACCTACCTACAAGTCATCAGTCACAAAACAAACATAATCGATAAGGATGTATCGATTTCCATATACAGACATCGATTGTACGACGTGTGACGTGGTGTTATCGAACACAAAGAATGTGTACGTAATCGCTTACGAAAAACAAAATTGCAACACAATCGTGTTTTAACGTATCGTGTTAAAATGGTTAAGAAAACGCGGAAAGTTAAGAACTGTATATCATGAAAAATATAAACTCATTTGATAATGTAATATTATGGTGTTACTTCATAGGTTTCGCAAATAAAGGAGAGTATTTAATGAAGATAAAAAGAGTGTGACTTATGACTAAACTATTTCACTGCACTACATCTCAATTATTTTATTCCGCACATATCAGGTTAGGCGCCGTTAACCTTGTGTATAACAACTCACGTTACTCCTAATTGAAGCATTTCGTGTTGATTGGCGGGACTTAACGCCGCGCTTTGTCACCAGAGTGAGGGAAAGAAAATATTAAGTAAAACATTCCCCCGAGTGGTAAAAAAATTCACAACCGTCGCGTTTAAAGTCACACTTTGTGCCTCTGCGCTAAAACGGCCTCTTTTTTTGAAATACAGACATTTTTTAAATTGTTATTTTTAGTCGTTTTGTTTAGTTAGACAAAATATTTATAACGATTTATATATCCAAAACACAGCTTATATGAACGTGTGGATCATTGTGTAACGAAATAATTTACCATTTTGTGTTTCTAAATATTTTTAAATTTCTATCTTCACATACCTATATAAGTTCATAAATTCCAGAAGTATACTAGCGGTAACACAAACATACTACAAAGATCATAAACACATTTTATCAATATCCTGGCATTCATTATAAAATTCAGTCACGATTCTTGCTAACCTCTTGTCACTATAGAAAATATATTTTATGGTAATACACCAATATTTTTATCATCCCATACATTATGTTACTTACAAAGTCATACCATATCTAAGGATCTGGTAACATCGTACAGCACTCATCCACACCAGCATCCCCCAGTCTACTCACGTTTCAAGTCGACACCGGAACGTACTCAGGAAGTGTACTGGCTATTTACAAAGTAAATCCATAATAAATATAAGTTTGTTGTATCTAGTCTACGAGTACGAGTGTGAAAGATCTCTGTTTAGGGTTCCGTGCCTCAAGGGTAAAATCTCAATTCTTATAGGATTTTTTTAAAGTTTTTTTTTCTTATAGGACCACTTTGGTGTCCGTCTGCCAAGACCATTTATCTCGAGATCGCGTGGAAAGATCAAGCTAAAATTAATATCAATTATTCAGGTCAAGAGATCCATCTCTTGAAATAAAATAATCCTAATAATATTCAATAATATTGATACGTTGGCGCTATCGTGGTACGTTATTTTCGCCATTGTATGCTTCACAATGCCTCCTTTCCATTCAAACTCCACATAGGGGGATGATCAGGATTATAATATTGGCATTTACGTGATCCAGACCACGTAAGTAGTTATAATTCGATTAGAGACAACCATACAGAAAAGAGTGACCACTTTTGATCAGGCATTGAATAAACATTCACTGCATGTAGATGATGAATTCTTTTTCAGCTTCACGTTGTAGTCCCGCATCCATAGCCTGGGAACCATCCATAGGAAACCTGGGAACGCAGTGTTAAGAAACTCAGTGCCACTTCCGCTCCCCTCTTCGCCAAATTATGGGAGCGGCGAAATCCAATGTCGCATTTTGCCTCGTTACTAGCGAAGAAACATTAAATGGGATTCTAACCCACAACCTGTGGCATTTACACACGCTCGTACCCCTGTGTGGCATCTGGCCTCAAATACCAAATTTAATTATTTAAAATAAATTACTATTGCTAATTTTGATTAAAAAAATCTCCAAATTAAAGAAGGTAGACCCTCCGTTACTTAATTTCACTTTAGTATCAAAACTTTTGCATTAAACGCAACGTGAAACTCGAACAATTTGGACCTTCGGATCTCACCGAAAGTTTTGCTATAAAGACGAGACGCTACAGACACGCGTTATTGGATATTTCAATTATTCTGAACCTTTGAAATATCGAAATAATTATTTATTATTTCGATATTTCAAAGCGTAACCTATTTCTGAAAGTCCATCAATTTGACTTAGAAATTTACGCATAGTTATACAAATAACTAGTTAATTGTTAACAATATGTTACAAATACGATTAGAATTTGATGAAATTTCAAACTTTAATGAAAATTTTATCTAAGATATTAAATATTTTTAAATTGTTATAATATTTCTACATAAAGACTATAATTTATAACTAAATACAATATTATTTATAAAGCTATAGGGGCACCCGACGTGCCTAACTGAGCTGGATTTAAGTTTAAATTCCCAATACTACGTCGTATACGTTGGACTGGGGACCTTTTATCCTGTTATAAATTACAAAGCAAGCTAATATTTTCAAGTTTTTTTTTACCTTTACGCTGTATTCCGTTTCCATTAAGATACTTCTGTTGCTCATTTTCCGACTAATTCTGGAGGCATTTTTGCATATTCAATGGTGAAATTTAAAGGCGCACTTCAACTCTTTAGCAGAGATATTTAAGTTCCTCAAATGGGAATCAAACTCGCAACCTGTCCCATTTACAGCACGCACGACAGACCTTATTTTCAAGTAAGCAGAAAAAATATAAGATAATATATTATATTCTATTTTAATATATAATGTTAAATTAAACTTTATACAAAGAAAATATTTGTATAAAATTAATTTGTATTTTGCATATATTTAATTTTATATATCCGTATTTGGCTCACATATTAATGTTTAAGCTACAATAGTATTTAAAATATCATTTTTATTAGAGGCCATCGTGGAGTAGAGGCACAATGGTGTGACTGTAACGCGACGATTGTCGTTTCGATCTCTACTTGAGTAAATGAATTCTCCGTTCCCCACCAGAGAGTAGCTGCGCGCGGGATACAGCGTGAAGGTGATTTATCTATTTTACTATACCTAGAAAAGCTCGCTCTCTGTTGCAATACCTAGTCTATTTAACACTGAATTTATGAGGTTTCATATATCCCTTCGTAGCAGCCTCTTATAAGTTCAATGAGAAATATGTTATTTCAAATATAATAAGATAAGATCTACGTAATCCTGTGATACGTACGTAAGTCTTCATATCAAGAAACTACCACCGTCTTGGACATTTGGTGAAATATAATATAATATAAAAAATTAAATTAAAAAATTAAATCAGCTTCACACACAGCAGGGAGGCAGGGGGAACCTTGTGTTAAGACACACTGTTACCCACTTTCCGCCGAGTTCTGTAGGTGTTGCGTGTTAAGTGGCAGAACTCAAAGTCGCGCTATGCCTCGAAACCAGAACGAAGAAATGGAAATATAATTTTAAGTAAATATTTCCCTCGAGTGGAAATCGAACCCACAACCAGTCGATTTTACCGTCACACTCTGAGTGGCAAAACTCTACTCTTGTGCCTTTGACTCTCCTCGAGTCAATTAGATAATACATAAAACTACAGTATAAAATTGACAATTATTTCAGTTTCACCAACATTATCCGAACTAAGTAAGCAAGCAAAGATGCATCGCTACATCGAACACATCGCGTTTGCACAGCTCTTCAACTCTCTCGTTAATCGTAATTGAACATTGAGCCTTAATTAGTACCCCCAGCTTTGTGACAGTGTGCCAGAGGTTCATTTGTATAGAACATGTTGTATGTACTTTTTATGTGTGTATTATATACCTATATGTCAATGAATGGCATTATTTGGCATTGCGTTATACTATTGCAAAGTGATAGCAAGTACGAATGCAAGGAATACATTTGTGAAATACTAAATACAAATTTATTTTAGCTTCACGCTGTATTCTGCGCATAACAGAGTAGGCAGAGAAAACCTGGGAACTTAATGTTGACACACTACGTTCTCCATTAAGACATTTCTGTTACCCTTTCTGTCGACTTTGTTTGAGTGGCGGAAATCAACGCCGCGCTTTGGCTTGTTACCCAGAGCGAGGAAACGAAAATATTTAATTTTCTCAAATGGGAATCGAAACCTGTCGCGTTTGCAGTGACAAGTTTGTGCCCTGCCTCACGACTAACCTCCAATAATACAACAAGAGACCGCTCGAGACTTCGTTTATGAGGGTCAATAACTATAATACATAAAACTCGCTCCTAGTCCTACAATTAGAAGGATTCTATGTGTCAAATATCAGCGTTCTACGCCGCGTAGTCTCGGCTATAAAGAAAAAAAAGTTTTAAAATTAAGTTCCAACAAGATCGAATTCTACACTGGATTCCAACGATCCAAAGAGAAAAAACGTAGCGTTTCATTTACGTATCCTATTATATAATTCGTTTTAATAATAATAAAAAAATATATATATTGTAAAATGAGTTATTATAAACTCATGTGGCACTAACACTAGAATAGAATTTAAATGTATAGAATACAATGTTGCGACGTATCTGTTTCAAAGCGCAGCCTCTCCCGCTCGGCGGATCAAGTTAATATCAGACATACACGTAGCTGTTATCATTTATATAGAAGACCTATTTATAGGGGAAATGGATTTTTTTTAAAATATAGGCATTAGCAAAGGCAAAGCTAAGTAAAAAATCTCTAATATCCATATATTTCCTGTAGGTTCCTTGGGGAGTAGGTAATAGAGTATTAAGAGAGGATTTTCCAAAATTGTTACGGGAAACAACCAACCAATATTTTATAGCTCTCGAGGAACGAAGTTGCGGCAACCACTATTTTATTATAGAGATAAAAACAAACCTTTACGATTGCACACTTCATCAAAACAGGCACTTGTCGTTTTTGCCGAATGTCGAAACATGAGGTAGCCAAATGTTTGTTGTAAACACAAATCGTGAGATGAATAAAAATTACCTACATGACAAATGTTTTATATAACAAAAAAGAACTGTGTATAAAAAAATATTTAAAAAATACAGTGATTCATACTAGCGACACGCTCTCGGTATCGCTTGCTTGCTACAGTATTATTTATTTACTTATCTAAATCACTTTCATATTCGAATAACGTTATCATTTAAAAATGCAATTGGAAAATAAAATTTAATAAAAAAAACTGTAGCCATTTTGTCAAACTGTAATAAATTTAATACTTTAAATTGACAGAATTGTTTTTTTTATTTATAATCATATTTAATTAAAACAAATACTTAATGTTAAATAAAGCTTGCCAAAATACAGTAGTTCATAAAGCGTTCAAAAAAATGCTTTAAACTGCATTAAAATTGGTTAAGCCGTTTCTCAAATTAGCATGCACATGCGCACAGATAAACAGACAAGTCGAAAAAAAATCATTGTTTTGGGTTCTATTATGTTAAAAAATGGCAAAAACAATAGATTGCATGTACAGATAAAAATTATATTACCTTTTGCTACATTATTAGATAGCGTAAATGCACTTTTCCACTAGCATCGAACAGGTAAGTACGTAACCTACATATATTACGATTAAACATAATTTTGAGATAAAACATTTTTGGTTGATTTTAATTTTTTTTCTAATAAGTTTTTTTTTAGTAAGTTTTAGTATATGCATTTACACTTGTTAACATTAAAGATAGATTTAAGAAAATTTATTCACGTTTCCTTACTTGCGTATTGAGTGACGGACTTTAACGCCGCGCTTTGTCTTCTTATCAGGGCTAGGAAATAATAATACTTATTTTTACCAAGTGGAAAGCGAACCCACAACTGTCACGTTTACTTTTAGACACTATCGTGCACCATGAAACCACTTAGTAGATTCGGAGTAAGAAGTTTTTTTCTGAATTTTACGTCTACCTACTACAAAATATTTAAATATTTTCGAAGATATATTAAAATTAAACAAAGTAATCTGTATGCTGCTATCGTCTAAGAATATGTTCAGAAAAGATAAAAAAAACTAAGTAAATTAGAAAATCTAGAAGAGGATCATAAAGAATGAAAGTCGACAAGAGTGTCGCTCTCAAATGTTGAATGAATGAACACGTATAAGAAAAATCACAAGTATTTATTGTTTGTGGAATTGACAAAGACGAAGTGGTAATCACCGCTTTCAGATAATACACAGATTGAATAAAAGTGACCTAACTCAAAAGTGATACTTTTTTGCCTTGTTTTTTCTTGATAGTTGAGTTCGTACCTTTCCACCACTATAAAGTGGGAAAAGGGGTATCTCAACACTAGGTTCCTATGTTCCTAAAAGTAATAACTCAATTGTAAAGTTTTTTTTTTATATTAAATTGGTTTATTCAAGAAGAAAGCAATTTAAATTCAATTTCTTTCAATTTGAATGAATTCAACTGTGACAGAGCACAAAAGATAATTTAATTCATCTCTTCTTACCTAGTTAAAATGTAAGAAAATTGAAGCAACTGCTTCGCAGCGGCAGCTTCTTACAATTATATTTTTATTATTATAGAAACCATAAAAAGTTGAATTTATTTTTGCATATATATCCCATGTTTAAGTAAATATGAATTAGAAACTAAATTAGAAGGTAGATTGGCCCGAAAGAGTAGCATTTGACCTCAAATGTCATAGTTGTGGATTCAATTTAAAATTAGATGATTGAATTATTTCTAGTATAAATTTTTATAACACTAACTATTGAATTAAAATTATTATTTCGTTATATTATATTATTATTTACATTATATTATTATTTCGTCGTTATATTCAATTTAAGAAAAAACACCTGAACAAATTACAGAGTAAATATATTCTTCACACGTCACCATTTTCCATAAAGTAACACTGAATACATACATATCCCGTCAATATTTGACAGGATCTTTGAAGAGTCAGCCCTTGTGACGGCAATAGACATTTGCAATGATAATCGGAGCCAAATACCCTATTTTACATGATCGGACACACTGGGCGGTGTTGCCGCTTAGTGTAAATTTTACTATTATGAATCATAAAATAGAGACCATCGTGGTGCAGCGAAACAATATTTGACTTTAAATGTAACGGTTTGATAAATCCCAATCGGATGGACAAATTATTTTTATTTCCTCACTCTGGTAACAGAACAAAGAGTTGCCTTGTGAGACAAAGAAAATTGAAAGAAAACAAACACTAAATCTTAAAGGAAGCATACCAAAATACAATAGTGAAATAAAATCGGTTAAGCCATTTCTGAGATCAGCGTGAACAAACACACGGACAAATAGACACACAGCCAAACAGACAAAAAAATTAAAAACTTGTTTTAGAAAATCCTTGTTTTTCGTTCTATTACATTATTAAATGCAACCAATAACATTTTTTATATATCCTCCATTTGCAGAAACCGATCCATTAAGATTTTATTATAAATCTAGATTTTTTGATAGATTTGTATATGTACCTATCAGGTACAGCTATGACGACCCAGATCTGACTTCATTACCTAATCTCCACTTAAACAGCACCTAATGAAGCACATCCAAACAGACAAAGCCTTGTAAAGCCTATTGTACGCGAGCTAATCTATCATACGTCTCGTTAAGACAATGGCACAATATAACAGTGTGCTACAAAGCGTTTAGAATCGTTCATTAAGATGAACGAAGGCACAATGGCCAATCGAGTATTTTGAAAGGTTGGTTATACGTTTTTAGGAAAAATTATCACAGATGTCATAAAGATAATTGTCAGAGTTTTTGTTTGAGGTATTCTCATTGGAAAAATCTATTTTTGTACATATAAAAGTATCATTATTTCTTTACGATATTTAGAAAATATTATTTATATAAGATACCTTTCACATTAAGTACGTTTAAGTTGTGACCTATAATTGAGTAATAAGCATTTATATTTTACACACACTGCACACTGTATCCCGCTATATAGCAGGGCAAACGGAACCTAATTTTAAAAAACTCTGTGCAAATCGAACCCACACCACACACACAGTCACAGTCACACGCTTTAACTATTAGGCCTCTATGCCTAATCTGGATCTATTATATAGTATTGTATCGTGGAGTAGTGGAACAACGTTTCACTGTAAACACCATAATTGTGGGTTTGATCCAACATCGGAGGGAATAAGTTAAGATTAAGTTTTTAATAGATATTTTTTTTCATAACTCTAGAAAAGATAATATTAAAAAATAAAGATATTTGAGTATATAAAACCTATTATTTATATTTATTTGTGCCGTGTTTATTCGTCATTATAATATTTTTAATATAGTCAATATCCCATTTAAAGAGTTACACAATATAACTTTCTAGACCAACGCAAATAATATTGTATCATAATGCCAATTAGCGAATAAAAGCTATAATATTACAAAATCAAAAAGGTAAATTTTTATTTTAAAATCTTGCACTTTTTCATTTGCACCTTCACACTATATCCCGCACAAAACAGGGTAGGCAGAGGGAACCTGGGAACCTAGTGCTAAGATACTCCGATTTTTGGAGGCATTCCGTGTTGATTGGCGAAACTCAACGCCACGCTATGCCTCGTTTCCCTAGCGATAATATTTCATACTACATATTGAAATATAATATATATTCTAATAAATACAATTTAAAGTACAAACACAAGTATGGCATACAAATATTTATTTTATGATTTTCGTGGCAGGTAGTAACTGTTTATGTATTTTTAACTGCTGCACTGGTCAATACGCTGTCAGTTGTCTATTCAATTAACGTCAGAGTAAAATTGATGCTAAACCTAAATACAAATGTTAGTGCCAAATCAGTGATATTTGTAAAATTGATTGAAAATAAATAGATTACTATATTTTGAGCTTTGTTAAAATTTTATACTAATATTTTTTTTATCATTAACATTGAGGATATCACGTCGTAATTACATGGTGCCTCAGGCTTAATTCGCGTATATTTGTCACCACCATATATATATAGTCTGTAGGTACCAATTATGCAAAATTCTACTAAATAAATTTTACTAAAGCACGTATACTTACTAAAGCACGTTTACTAAAGCGAGTATATAAAAAACAAATATTCTCTGAGTGGGTGGGTGGTGAACCAACGCAAAACCGTCTTAATCACAACCCTAGTCTGTCTAAGCTAAAGCACACAATAACACACAAATTAACTAAACTTGCAAATTTAATATCTAGATTACTCAATATCTTTACATCTGTCATGCAATTCCACCAAATCTAACGAGGACTTAATTGAAGTTGATTCTGACCATTTCTGTATCGCTTACCAATTAGTATCGAAATCGAATATCTATAAGTAGGTCGGTGTTGCACCTCGTTAAATCATATTTGTATTGTAGGCGCTTATACCTAAAATATGTGAGAATATTACAACAGCTACTGTATTTTGAATGTTTATTTAATGTTTTTCTTTAATATATTGTTAGCAAACTCGTATAAACGGGGGTAGGTGAAAAACTCTATAAAAGCAATGGAAATGTGTCAATCTGCACTTATCGGAAGGAAATTCATGTAAAGTATTGGTTATTGGCTGATACATATCACTTATTGCATTACGTAGAAGTTTTTTTCGAATAATTTAGAAACATAGAATTTATCTTGTTTTTAAAAAAAAACATAAACCGCTTTTGATTTCTAACAATATAATGGATAAATTTATGGTAAAAGCATTGTAAAATTTAAATCTTTATACAAAACGTATTGAAAACAAAGATTTCAATACTATAATCATAAAAAAATAAAAAAAATAAATGTAAACTTTTTCAAATGTAACAGAAAAGCAATGGCTTATTAGAGACTATATAATTAAGAAGACCACAAAAGTAACGCAACTATGAAAGAAAGCACTACATTGTGTCATGAAAGGACTACAGTTCAGCTGTTATTAGTTAACAAAGTAAAACCAGATATTTAACCAAGTAAATATAGATTAAAATGACATGACCGACGTATAAATGATTATTAAATAATTGGTCTCTCTTCTTTCTGTCCATATAAGAATCCAGCGAGTTAACTAGCGGGACTCAGCCACGCTTTGTATTCAAACGCGACGAACGGGATAGGCAAACGCATATTTATCATAAGAATTCTTCCCGCGCGGGATTTGAACCCGGAACCTTATGCTGTGAGCTGTGGACTTTGAACGATCACTGTGTATTTTTCTTTTTTTTTAATAAAATCTCTCTAATAACTGATTTATTATTAAGTAATTTACTTATTGTAGTACTAATAAATTAAATATAATTATATATCAGACGTTTAATCCAAAAGATGAACAAATCACTTTAACAAAATTCCCTAGACATTTAGACACATCTTAGTCAAAGTTTTTTGGAGGACTTTGACGTCAAAATTATAAATTAGAGTATCTAAACTTTATTTCTGCCTTATAAATCAACGACTTAAAAAGTTCTTAAATTGCAAATATTTTAATAATGTAATAAAGAAACATAATTTAAGAGAAAATTACGATATTTTATCAGATTTTTTTTTGAACTTTTACAAGTAAAGTTTTTGTAATATATGACGGAACATTTCTTTCTCGCATTTGGCACAGTCAACTCAATATTTTTCTGCTCATTTTAACACCATTATCTTACCACCTCACTCAATCTCAGCATTAAGTGGAAAAACGTATAAATATCTTGTTTTCGCTATAAATAACAAAAATACATACAAATATGTCATTTCACTCAATAATGCGTATAAAATATACAGTTATATTACTTTCATAAAAATATCAAAATAATTTTGCAGGAATAATTTAAACTTTTACCATTATAAACTTTAAAAAGTCCTTACTTTGTGGAATATTAATAATACAGGCCCAGTCGTCATGTTGTAATTATTTTCTAATTATTATTAATGTGCAAGCTAGTACTTATCATCTTTATGGATGTTACTAATACATGTATGTATGTATATATGTGTATATGTAAAACATAATTATTTTTTATTTTAAAATAATAAAGTTAGAGTATCGGATAGCATGGGGGTGGTTGTCGATTCAAATCCCATTTAGGGTCCAAATAGGCTCTAGGCAATATCTGCAATAGAGAAAAAGTACAAAACTCAAACGTGTCACTAGGTTATATATATACTTACCTAAAAATAAAAAAGAAAATAAAAAAAAAAACCTTTTAAAACATTCTATTACTTTTAGTCTGTATTGATTATACTGTAATCGATATTCTCTATCGATACTAATTGCGTTTTACAAAGTTAGAAAAGTTGGAGCTTATAAAAACATATATAATAAACCACTTCGATAGCTGGTATTAACTCCTAATAAGTGATAAAAAACGTAACAAACCCATTTGCATATATATTAAATTCATATTAACTTAACTCCAAGTGTAATTTTTACTGAGAACATAAATTGAATGAAATTATTTTTAACATCCGTCAGTAAAAGGAAGAGATAGTGTTACAATGATATATTTGAATTGACATCTTTGAGAAGTTATATTTTTAATTTATGTAGTATTTTTTTTTCAGATCCACGATTTTATACCGCATTTAGAGTATGCAGACAGCATCTAGTGACAAGACATTTAATATTTTCGAAATAAAGGTCTCGGACAATGACTTGATTGAAATGAAACTCAACATGGGGCCAGAGCGTGAAAATTATAAGTAGTTCATATTCGCGAATAAGGATTGAACCCCGTTTACACTGTCCCACTACGCCAAGATGGCTTCAATTATGTAATGTTATAGTATCCTTATATTGTATTTATAACAGATTAGAATTTACAAACAATGCCTTTTATCCGACATGAATCAACTGCTCCACAATAATATCGTACATACATAGCTAGCTAGCTAATTATCAACTGCAAATTCACTGCTGATCTCGCGTGGTCAAAATATAAACCAAAATTTGAGACACACTCTAACCTCCGTTACAGTGGGCACATTAAAGCAACAAAAACAAAAATATTTTTTCAAATCGAACCTGATCACTTCTTAAGATTAGCGCGTTACAAACAAACTCTTCAGCTTTACAACATTATAATGTATAGATATTGGATAAAATAATTTTGATTCACAATGAATATAAGCAAAACTAAAATCACAATCATTCATACAATTCATACAGATGTTCCCATACACCTGTTCTGTGTGAAGTAACGGTACCACACAGTTTCGCAGTCACCGCCAGCCGCCGACGCGGCTTGGGTAAACGATCTCATTTGCAACTTGTTTTGGCAGATTATGTACATATACGTATATTATATACTACAGCTTAATAAATATGCAATGATCTATTATAGAATTTGAAAAAATATATTATTATGATGATGAAATGATTTATTATAAACGAGGCCAGCAGTGGCGCAGGGGCACAAGTGTTAACCGCGACTGGTTGTGGGTTCGATCCCTCGAGAAAATTAAATATTTAAAATTTTTCTTCGCTCTGGTGTCGAGGCAAAGAGCGGTGTTGAATACCACTCAACACGGCAATGCCTCCAAAATTCAGCGGAAAATGGGGAGTGTCTTAACACTAGGTTCTTTTTGCCTACCGTACTTAGTGGGGGATACAGCGTGAAGCTGAATAAAATCTATTCTACAGCTTTATAAATACGCAACGATCTATTATATAAATGTTGATTACGAAATATTTCAACATTCGTGCTAATAATGTGCTAATTATATTATGTGTTTGTTTTAAGAATATTTTTTATAACTTTTAAACATTTTATATGTATATCGCGTTATCTTAATCATAGAATGGGCATAAAAATACGAGAATGTAAGCGCGCGTCTCAATTTTGATGAATATTTAATTAAATTGCGCAATGCACTCATCACTTAAAGCCGCTCTTTTTTGTTACCACAACGACGAGTTAAAAATAATCAATTCCTCCGAGTGAGAATCGACCCCACAACCGTTGCGTTTACAGACAGACTGACAGTGCACCCGGATGGCCTCAAGCTATATTTCTTTAATTTTTTTTCAAATTCACGTTGTATCCTGCAGATAGTAGGATAGACAGAGGAAACCCAGTATAAAAACACTCCGTTTACCACATTCCGTCGCTCGAGATATTGCGTGTTGAGTGGCGGAATCTAACACCGCACTTTACCTTGTCACTATTAAAATTATTATTGAAAAAAAATAAATTAAATTAAATTAAATTAGCTTCACGCTATATCCCGCACACAGCAGGGTAGG
>DWAO01000844.1:0-22061 GCA_018230605.1 Heliconius congener | reverse complement strand
GGAGACCTCAGTTGACCTTCGAAAACACAGTATCAAAGATACTGGAGGAAGGTCAGGTAAATAGCATGAGGACCCTGGGAGGGCATGTATATAGAGGTTGATGATAGTGAACGACGCGAAAGAGGTATGTAGAGACTGTAGCGTTTGGCGCTCCGTTGTCTCTGACTAGGGATAAAGCGTGAAGCTAGTAGTAGTAGTAGTAAAAATTAAGGTCAGGCGTGGTGCAGGGGTACAACCGTGCGATTTTCAACGATATTTATAAATTCATTGCAACATGGCAAAGCGGCGTTGAGTTCCGCCTTTCAACATTAAATGTCTGTAGAATTCGGCAGGGAGTGGGGTACCGAAGTGTCTTAACACTAGGTTTCCAGACTCTCTCTGCTTACCCTGTTATGTGCGGAATACGGCGTGAAGCTATAACTAAAAAAATAAACTAAAATTAGGTTACCTTTACATCTACAATATTGAAATTGTTTAAAATTAGTCCAAAATGGCGGACCAGAAATATAAGTGTCGCTTTAACATCGTAACCTATTATTGTATTTGTTATCATAATAGAGTTAAGGCAGTCGCTGAAATAAATATAATTAATTTATTTGTACACATAAATTAATAGTGAAAAGATATTGTTGATAATTAACTAGAAGCATTTCCTGCATATGCTTTGGCTTGTTTGACAAGTTGAACAAAGATAGCGAGTTTGATTTCTACTCGAAGACGCGTTCTCGAGTAGATAGAGCAAAGTACAAACATGCTTCAATTTTGCTATTTCACAAACTATTAGATGAATACGAATAAAGTAAATTACTACGCTGAAGACACATGACTGAGAAGAACTTAACTTACTTGACACAATTTATATTTTTCTTGAAATAAAAGTAAGCGTCATTAAATTGTATCATAATGCCTTCAGGGACACAAGAGTCGTCTGTATGTTGACTGTTCACTTGGCAAAATCCATTGCTATGTTTAAAAAAAAAATAAGAAAATGGCATACACAATTATACTTATATTTTAACAATGATATTAATACTTAACCTATAAACCTCACCTATAAACTAAAATTGCAACAATTTCGCCATTTGCAATGGTTTCTATATCACGCTTAAGTAATTCATAATTATTATCATCTACTACATTAATAGCATAAGTAACATCTCGAACTGATATTTGAGATTTTATTGGTACCACAAATTTGGAATTTTTCTTCTCTCTGAGCTTATTCGAAGATTTCTTATCAACATTTTTGATATTATTATCTTTCAAATTATTATTTTCTTTATTGGAACAATCAGTTTCACTTGTTATGTTATTAATAACTGTATTAGGTTTACAAAATTTCATAATGCCATCTTTGTTAGCGAGCTGTGCTTGAACTGTACGCTTTTGTTTCTTAGCTATATTAGAGACGGCATTTTCATTGTTTTTTTTATTGTAAAAATCTAAATTTGGTACAGTATCGTTTCTATGTTCTTCTAGAACATCTTCGTCAACTATATTCGCTGGATCAACATTATCAAGCCAATTTTTAACTGTCTTTGTATATTTTTCTTTTCGAAATGATTGTTGGTTTGGTTCAAATATTTTTAATTTCTTCGAAACCTCACTGTTTGAAGATGGTTTCCGTTTTCTGTTATCATCTTTGCTATTATCACAATTAACAACCTCTCGAACATTTTCATCCATATTTGAAATATCTATTGGTATTTGTTGATTAAGATTTGTTGTACTTGTACCGGGTACTATATCATGTAGAGTATCAATAATATTTTCTTCAGAGTCGTCTTGGTCCTCAAATATATCAGCTTCAAAAAAATCATCCCAAGATAGAACTTTCTTTGGTTCTTGTGTAACATCTTTTGATGTCGTTATCTTTGTACTTACCATATTACATTTTAATTGTGGAGAGCATTCAAAGTTGTCATTAGATATCAAATCAGCTGCGTCTTTAAAATTATCGTCTAAATTAATATCAGGCAACAACTTAAGTAGATCGACAGATGTGGATATTGACGGTTGGTCATTGTTTTTATTTCTGGAATTTGTTATTTGACTGCCCATTACATTTTCACTTACAGGTAAAGTCGTGTTACCTATATGATTATCGGTATCATTAAATCTGAAATGTTTTATAAATATTTATTTTTTCAATTTCACGCTGTATCTGTCTCTCTCTCTCTCTCTCTTATGTAGAAATGTAGAGTGTGTGTCTTTTTGCTAAATTCTGGAGGCACAGCGTGCTGTGACAGAGCGAAAAAATTTAAATATTAAATATTTCAATTCATCGAGTGGGAATTAAATCCACAACCTGTCACGTCACACTCAGTCATATGCTTATGCCACGACTGGTTTCTAAATTTTAAAGTAAATTAACCAAATTATTAAGACTATTAAGAAGTTATTAGTTTTATAGGTACCGGCTAAATATATATCTACTAAATATATCACATCAATTACACAACATTACAGTAAAAAAATATTAAAGTGAGTAAAACAGGTGAGATATTTACATTATCACTTTTTTGTTTTGGTTACGGGAAGGTTGATTAATATATTTGCTAGCTCTCATTTCCTTATCTAAAAAATAACAGTCATAATCAATGTCTTTAAAATGAAGAAAGATAAAAATAATATTATACATATTATTCACAAAGTGTTACCCATTTTTATGCTAAACAAGGAAGACATAACTTTACGTCCAAAGGGTGACAGCAGTTTTTCATATTTGCTTATTAGTAATTTATGACGATTTAAATATATATTTTTGTCCATTTTTGTTTGTTGATAAATTAAAGTTAAAATAATCTAGAAATTCGAATTAGCGGCAAAACTAGTTTAAAAAATGGCGACAATAAAAGATGTATGACATTTAAAATATAGATTAAAAAGATGATAGGACAAACCAGTAAAAGAAATGTATTTATGCTTTTTTTATGCCAAATTAGTATAAAACATTAAATTGTTCATTGTTCATCGATCGAATGTTAGTGATTGAATTAAATTTAATTACGTCGGTTCAAAATACTTGTGATTTTTACTGTAGTAAACAGCATATTTATGTTATAACATTTCTATGGTTTAAAAATAATCTTAAAGAAAATTATCTAATAAAACATGCTTAACATCAGCATATTGTCATAGGTATATGACAGTTATTAAAAGATACAATAATCGATCTTTTATTTTGACATCATCACAAAAGATTATAATGGCAGCACTAATTCTTCTAATCAACCATAAGTCAACTGTCAAAGTCATTGAAATCACAAAAACATCTAAATTATGTACAAAGAGGAAAAGACATTTAAATTGTTCTGAAAGGCACAAATAAAATAAACTAATGTGTGCACACGTGTAATGATGGCATTAAATTTAGAGAGCTGCGACAGCTTGCCCCCAGATGAAGAGCCTAAACTGAAATATGATCGTATGGGCAATGACGTTCAAAATATACTTTTAAAAGACGCTGTTAGCTGTATTTGCGTACATACAAAATTTATTTGCCTTGGAACACAATGGGGTGTGATACATTTACTAGATCATGAAGGAAACACAGTGCCTATATCTCAAGATAATAATCAAAAGGACTTGCAAGCTCATGCCATCGCAGTAAATAAAATCTCAGTGGATCTTAATGGAGACTATATTGCCAGTTGCTCTGATGACGGCAAAGTATTAGTGTATGGCCTCTACACAGATGATAATACCCATAATTTGACTTTGGGTAGAGTAGTGAAATCAATTGCTTTAGACCCTTTTTACTTTAAATCTGGCTCTGGAAGGAGGTTCCTTACAGGTAGATCTCTTTTATTGCACTTTTGTGCTAAAAATCAAATAGCAAGTATATTACTTGTTCTATAAATTAATTAAATTAATAATATTTTGTAATTTTATCTTTATTATATATATATTTTTGGATAACTTTAAATTAGTATTTTAAAGAATAATGACTGCATAGAGTAACCACCAGAAATCTCTGGTGGTAAATCTAAATATAATAGTTTAATGCTTTACACTGCTTAGTTGGGACTTTCTGCCCAAATTCAAGACATTATATAGTGATTGTATAGTGATTATAGTGAAACTCTACACCACACTTTATTTTGCCAGAGGATTGAATCTATAAAAATTACACTTATAGTCAGATAATGACCTAGTGAGCCACAATGATTGCATTATAATATATCATTATGTTAATTAATTCTATATTTAACACATGCAATATTGTGTACATACAAATATATAACTAAATAAATACATTGTTCTACATATCCATGATAAAATGTTATACACTTAAGTAAAATATTTTTTCTTTCCCTGTACACAGCAGGGTAGGCAGTGGCAGTGTTAAGACACTCCGTTCCCCACTTTCTGCAAAGTTTTGGAGTCATTGCATGTTGAATGACAGACCTCAACACCACACTAGGCCTCAACACCAGAGCGAAAAAATGAAAATATAAATGTAAATAAATATTTCATTTTCCCGAGTGGGGATTAAATCCACAACCAGTCAATTTTACAGTGGCACTTTCTGCCCCACACAACTGGCCTCAGTAATAAATATATGTAAATTGTATGAATTCATTATCAGAAAATAAAGTTTTATTTTGAATTTAAAACATGATAAAGTATAATTTTCATATTTTGGAAATGTTTCCTTTATATTTGAGTGGTACCATTAAAATTAAAAAATATATATCATTAAAAGAATAACTGCCAGAAATAATATTTAAAAAATGTTCTTGAATTAATGCACTAATGTAGCTAAAAAGTTATGTTTGTTGTTTTTCTACTAGCAGGATCAGTAGTAAAATCAACAAACAACTCTTATAACATTGTTGTTAGTGTTTACTAACATATAATATACATAATCTATTCCTCACATTTTGAAACTTGGCTTTTCTGAAGTCAGTTAATATATATATTTTTTAACTTAAAAAAATGACAATTTCTTCATGATGTTAAACTTTTATTTGAAACATTTTGCTAATATAGATCTATATTTATAAAAAAAAAACTTTCTTCAGTTTAACATTGAAAACAATTTTTTATACTTAAAATACCCATTTTATATACAGCAATCTTAATCAGCACATCAAAATACAAATAGTAGTCAACAAGCTGTATCCACTCTGAAGTTAGACTTACTTTCTTTACTGAACTTATGTTCATTGTAATTGGCTAGGAAATTATGAAAATCCTATGATTAAATCTGCACATTCATCTATTCCACAACTTGTCCACTTGTAAATATTACTGTAAGTACATCAAAATTCAGTTTGATTGGAGATATGAGCTATTATTTGGACATATGCAACACATTTCACTCTTGTACAGAAAGCTACAAAAACAAAATGATAAGATATTTCGTATCCACTTAGCCTTTTTTGTAAAATTAAATAAAACATAATAGTTTTTTTTACTTTACTTGCAGGTGATAACAAACTTATTCTCTACGAGAAAACATTCCTGAACCGTCTGCGCAGTACGGTCCTTTGTGAGTGTGAAGGCTATGTTCAGGCAATAGCGTGGCATGACAGATTCATAGCGTGGGCCAGCGAAGTGGGTGTACGCGTTTACGACCTCGTAGCAAGATGTTCATTAGGCTTAATTCAATGGGAAAGAAATCCTAATAGATCCATTGAAGATTTTCGGTGCAATCTTCTTTGGTCTGCCCCAAAGACCCTCATGATTGGTTGGGTAGACACTATAAGAATATGCGTAATACGTAAGAGAAGTCAAATCGAATTGCAAACTCGTGATGTCACCGAATATCTCGTAGATCCAATTCACACATTTCAAACTGACTACTATATTAGTGGCCTTGGACCTTTGGATGATCAATTAGTAATACTCGGTGTTCCAAAAGAGAACGATACTGAAACTCATAAAGCGCAAAGGCCTGTGATCTCGGTCGCAGATTACAAAGATTGTGAGTTTTGCGAAGTATCAACAGATAGTCTTAATATAAGAGGTTACGAGGAATACAATTGTAATGACTACTACTTAGATATGATTATTGAAGAAAATAGGTTCTTCATAGTGTCACCCAAGGATATAGTAGTAGCAAGTCCTTACAACATCGATGATAGAGTGGATTGGTTAACGAAACATGGAAGATTTGAAAAGGCTATCTCAGTTTTGGAAGAAATTGGTGGCAAAACATCGAAACATTCGGTAGTTGAAGTAGGAGTACAATATTTGGACCATTTATTATCAGAACACCTATTCGAAGAGGCTGCTATTCTTTGCGCTAGGATATGCAGGAACGATAAAGTGTTGTGGGAAAATCAAATTCTAAAATTCTTATCGGTTAAACAGCTGCGTGCCATAAGTCCATATGTACCTAGAAACCCAGATCAAGTTCTGAATTCTCAAATATATGAACAAATTTTTTGTGAGTACTTGGAAGTTGACGCACAAGGTTTCCTAAAACTGGTGCAGGAATGGAATCCTTCATTATACAAAACAGGTGTAATTGTCAACAAAGTTTTGGAACATTTGTTTACTACTGAGGTTGATAAAAATGTTTATTTGGAAGCCTTAGCTTTGCTTTACTGTTATCAAAAAAAATACGATAAAGCATTGACCACATATTTAGCTTTACAACATAATGACGTGTTTACATTAATTACGAAATACAACATGTACTCGATGATACATGACAAAATACTCGATCTGATGACCCTCGACTGTGATAAAGCCATCTCGGTACTTCTAAACGACAAGACAAAAGTGCCCGTTGAAGTTGTAGAGAAACAGCTCAAAAATAACGACGAATTTTTATACAAGTATTTGGATGCCTACAGCAAAGTTGAACCAAACGGCAAATACCACGGAAAACTTGTTAGGCTTTACGCCAAATTTAATCGAAATAAACTCTTACCGTTCCTAAAGTGTAGTGATAACTATCCTATTCAAGAAGCTCTAGATGTCTGTCAGAGTAACGAGTTTTACCCCGAAATGGTGTTTTTGTTAGGTCGCATGGGAAACACCAGAGAGGCGCTACAAATAATAATAGAAAAACTCAACGATATAAACCAAGCAATTAACTTTTGCCAAGAGCACAACGACAAGGAATTGTGGACTGATCTTATAAAACAAACTGTAGATAAGCCAGAATGTGTCACGTTACTGCTTAAAAGGATTGGCAACTACGTGGACCCTCGGATGCTCATACAGAATATACAATCCGGCTGCGAAATAAAAGATTTAAAGGATTCCTTAGGGAAGATGATGTGCGACTATCACTTGCAGATGTCTGTTCAGGACGCGTGCAAAGTGATCACTCTAAGGAATTACTTCGACCTCCACGAGAAGCTCATAATCAATCAGCAGAGGGGAATATCGGTCACAGACGAGTTCTTGTGCAGTGTGTGCCAAGGACGCATTATTATTCGAGATCTTTCCAACGCGTCAGACTTAATAGTATATAACTGCCGCCATTCTTTCCACATAGAGTGTCTGCCAGAGGGCGTCCAGTGCGACCACTGCAGCGTCTGCAGCGCGGTCAAAATGTGACCCTCAAGCTCAACTAGATAGGACTGTATATACGAAATATTAGTATTACGTGAGGTCGAAGCCTTACCCCAATAACGTCAATGTTAATCAAAGTAGTTTATTAATAATGTTATCAGTATGGTGCTTTTGTAATGAGGTGGCGTGAATAAATTTTCCTCATGTTGCAATTTACATAATAAATCCAGATAAACACTTTTACACAATATAGTAATGCCCAAATGTTTTATTTATTTTAACCACTTTCAATAAATATTTATGTATATAAATCGATTCTTTTAATGTACCATGGCTTATTTAGCTTAAATAAGGTAAACTACAGCATTGATTTTTTTACCATTTAAATTTCACCCATTCTGATTGAAACGAGATTTTTATCTCTGGAATTATTAGTAAGTTATTAAAAATATAAAATAATTAAACATTCTGAATGTGCGTGGTGCGTTCTCAATTTTAAGCCAAAAATCGGGACGTCTAGCAACGCTGCTCAACACACTATCCCGATCAAATGGCTAGAAAGTATAGTAAAAAATGTTTTAGCACTAAGTGATATCGACATAGTATTTTACTTATTTTATCAACACGGTCTTTTAAACAAAGGAGCTATTATGTATAATTATCAATATATAATCATCAATGTGTAAATCAATCCCGCACAAAGTAGGATTGGGCAGAGGGAACCTAGTGTTAAGGCACTTCGTTCCACACTTTTCGACGAATTTTGGAGGCATTGCTTGTTTAGTGGCGCAACTTAACGCCGCACTTTATCTCGAAACCAGAGCGAAGAAACAGAAATATAAAATCAAGGTGGTATAAAATCAAATGAATATTTCATTTTGCCGAGTGGGAATCAAACCCACAACCAATGAAATCAACTGCTAATCATGATAAAATACTTAAAAGGAATTTCTAAAAAGCAATTGCTATGTATCCTAAACATTATTTATTTATTGACTTCAACTTGTCGTAGATTCTAAGACATAGTACACTTATACATACATACATTTTGTTTCATGTGTCATTTTACCTATTTATATTAATTATATCAATATTTTGATTATTGATAAATTCAATACTCCTACATAATTTTAACAATACCATAATAAGCAACTCGTATGTATTATAATTAACATTTAAATTATTATTAATCCAAAATTTTCTGGGAACATTATATAAAAATGATAACAATAAATAGGTAGTGCTGCAAAAAATACTTTGAAATTGAACAACGTTATTAATGTTATTCTATTATATTTAACAAAAAATTGTATCCTTATTGTAATTAATTTTATAACAATTAGTTAAAATTATGTGTTCAATGTATTTGTTATAATTTCCATTTTATTTAATTATTAATATAATACAAATAATATTTTGTTTGTCGATTTAAGAAAATGAGTCGATTTATATATTTTCTATAATATGTTCTACATTGTGTACGGTACTGTACTACAAGTGTCAATCGTGGATTGAAGCAAATTGTTTATTCCCATGTGGTGTTGAAAAATGGACGCGCACATGATTCTGTGAGCGTTTTAAAATGTTTTCATATTATATTATCACGCGTTGAACATTTAAAAAAATCGACAGAATTGTGAAAAAGTGTTGTGTGAAAATGACAGATATGCCTCCTTATCTCTCTGTAAAAGATGAGGAGAATAGCGGAGAGCCCGATAGTGATTCTTCGGACTTTGAAGATGATTTGCCATTAAGTTTTAATAAACCAAGGCATCTGGAGCCTATAAAAGGCGCTGAACGCGAGGAGCACACATGGAGGGTGAAGGAAAAGGTAAGTGTCGTCTATTTGTTGTGGTAAACTACGCGACGTAATTGCGTATCACACCGTAGTAAGGCATGTTACGTTAAAAACAAACGCACATGTACTCTACGATGTCGTTTACTATTCATTTTATACATCAATTGAATGATGAAACTATTCAAACATTATAATGTTAGTTGATATTTTTTCAATAAATATCTGAGATAATAACATTACAATTTTTAATAACAATCTTATTGGTATTGCCAAAGTAATTACGAAATATTTTAAAGAGTATGTTTTGTTGTGTTATCATGTTACATAATTAAATTAGTTTGTTTTTGTATTTCGTATTGATTTTATAATTGAAAATTAATTATTAAAATAAATATACTTTTCTATTAATTATTAAAATAAATATTAATAGATGGTTTGTTTAAAAAATAATATATTTTTATCAACGAATATATTATATTAGTTGATAAGTGATAAAAAGTTGATTATTACTTTATTAACAGATAATTACAGCAAATTTTGCATATTTGAGTAATTATTATAAACCTTTTTTACATATAAATTTCAAATATTGTTTAAAATGTATTCTTTATTTTTTTTTGTATTTAAATTATATAATGATATTTAAATTAGGAAAAGGCATAAAATAATTTAGGCCAGTGGTGGCACAGTGCGATTGTAAAAACGGTTGTGGGTTGAATCCCCATTCGAAAAAATAAAATATTTATTTACACTTATATTTTCATTTCTTTGCTCTTGTGTTGAGGTAAAGGCCTACCCTGCTGTGGGGGATACAGTGTTAAGCTGACAAAACAATTTTGTATCCAAACCATAAACATCTATATTTGTTGTTTCATTGTTGTGAATAACTTTTATATTTATTTACTTATACAAATTAATTTTTTTTTAAATATTAAGGTTTAGTAAAATCTAAATTTAGTTATTTTTGATTCTAACTGAATGCAGAAACAAAACATATCTTAAGTTACTTTATTAAATAAAACAAAAAACAATACTGGCGTGACATATTGAATCTATTGATATATAGGTGAAAAATTGACTTTTGTTATCTTTACAGTGATAAAACTAAGAAACCAATACCAGTTTCTTCATAATACTAGGAATAATATTAATTTATTAATTACATTATTCTACTTATATTATGATTGTGAAGTTTGTGATGGATGTTTATCTATCTACTTTTGCACAAAAACAACTGAATTGATTTAAATAAAACTTTACAGTAATATACTTTATATATTGGTATAACACATAGACTACGATTTATGTAAAGATTTTGTATAGTTTGACTATAATATAACAATAAATTTATTATTTTCATATTGGATAGGTTAGTAGTATCTCATAAATCAGCTTAATGTACTTAAATATTTTTAAATAATAGTACAATATATATTGTATTTGTAGTACAAAACTCATTGTGTGGCACTTGTGCTGTGCCTCAATGTGGGTGTGGATCCTCCAGATGTGGTCAAGACACAGCCATGTGCTCGACTGGAATGCTGGATCGGTAGGTATTTGAATATATAAAGTTCCCACAGTCAAGATATCTTTAGTTAAGGAAATATGTAAATTTAAACAAAATTATGAAGTAATTAATAATAATAACAGTTAAATGACAGAAACCAATAAATAACCTCCAGTTAAGAAGTCAGAATAAAAATATTCTTAAGCTGTATTGTTCACTATAACTTGAACTGTGATTGGGTTATCTGGGTTAATATTTATTTTGGTTAACTTTAATAATTTTTATTATTTTCGAATCTCCATTCTTAATAAAGTTTATGAGGTCATTGTGGGTGCTGGCTGTAATACATGATGGTTGTGGGTTCAATCCTCACTCAGGGAAAATATATTTTTATTTCCAGTTAGCAAAACCACATGCATCATTCTGAATTTGGGTTCAAAGTGGAGAATGGAGGATATTGATAATATGATCTCCCTGACTATATTCCTACTGTACATGCCTACTGAAGGAAAGCTAACATTTATAAAAACACTTTAATTATTATGAAGGTTTTGGTAAATATAAATCTATATTATTTATTTACCTCTATAAATAATAAATAACATTAAATTTTAGATCCCAACTCAGTATCTCCAAGCAAAGCTCTAGAAAGCATAGGACATGCTCTGCAGACTCAATACGAGAGGTGGCAGCCGAGGGCGCGCTACAAACAGTCTTTGGATCCTACTAGTGAAGAGGTATATAAGACTAATATCATTTATGTCCTTTAACCTGTTTTCGCATTGCATTTTATATTTCTTTAGCAGCCCAATCGTGGCTTCACCACATATACTCCTATAATTCTTTAATTATACTGCATTTGCTAAAACATTGATTATATAATTTATACATTTAATATTTTTTTATAATTATAAGAAAATGCAAGCACTACGTGGCTGCTTCATGACATCGGCGGTAAAGGCGCCCCCCGCGAGACTCGAGCTTAGACTTGCGGCCGTAAACAAAGCGTTGAATTATTTTAATGTTACATTTTTCCCAAAAGTATACGTCTTATCTTCATAAAATTTTCTTGATGATGGACTTTCGCTCGTAAGTTTCATATCCATGTCAAACATGAAAACGATGAAATGAATGAAATATCACTTTGCAGTTTTCAATTATTTTTTGTCACGAAATGCTTTAAGTCACACTTAATTACAAAATATATACGGTGATGCGGATTTGGTTTTAGAACTAATGCAACTGAATATTTTTTCATTGTATTTATATATATTTAAATATTTGTGCTGCGCACGCGGCTAAAGTAATACGATGGCGTTCCTAATCATTGTTATTTTAATTCAACCGTAATATTATATAGTCTATAGCACTCCTGAAGAATGTAGCTTTCATAAAAAAGATCTTCCCGTTTAAACAAATAAACAAACCCTTCCGATAAGATTTTTTATAATAATGAAATAAATAGATGATAGAAAATTTTTAGATAAACAGTGAATGTAATGATCTTAGATTCAACCTCAACTATAAGGTAAAGGGGGACGTTGAGTTTCCAAGCAACTTGTAATTTCTTACATTTGAAAACCAAAAACTATTTCTATATTCTGTTTGACTTTTCGACTACATGCAAGATGAAGTGTAAAGCTAAAAATAGTGTTTAGACACACTGTTCCTCTCACTTTCCTTTAAATGGCGGAACTCAAGGCCACGCTTGGCCTCGATACCACAAGCGAGGGAACCGAAAATGTAGAATATTTCATCCCCTCCGAGTGGAAATCGAACTCACAAACTGTCGCATTTACAGTCGCACCGACGCGGAAAAAGGCGACTCAGGGGTCCATTTTTCATAAAATTGTAAAAAAAAACTGTAGTACAACCGCCGAACTGTAATTTAAGGTTACAGCGTTAAAATCCAGTATAATAATATATCTTAAAAACTTTCATTAAGTTCTTTCTGTGCTACCTTGTAAAATGGTATGTGATACTTAAATGTAATTGAAGAAAATGCGTTTATATATATTTAATTATAAAAAAAATATTATGATAATACGAGATAAAATTGACATCCTACAATCTTACTTCTTTTACTTTTTGAACAAAAAATATAAACTATTTTTTTTCACTACATTCCCTTTACGCGGCGTTGAGATCCGCCACACAAAACCCAGACTCCCTCTGCCTCCAGACTCAAAAGTGTCTCAATGAGAAGGGAATGTCTTAATAATAGGTTCCCAGACTCCATCTGCCTAAACCTGCGTGAAAAAAAAATTCCCGTCACGTACCCAACACATAATACTTAAAAAAATATAAATCTAGAATAACACATGAGTCAGAGAACAATACATGAGTCAGTGTACAAATTTATAATGACCTCACTCCCAAAAAAAACTATCTAAAATAAGTATCTCGGATCACAGTGGTGCGGTCGTGGAGTGGTGGGCGGCGCCGCGGGACGACGCTAGCTATTAGTTAATTAAGCCGGCCTTGCCCTAATTACCAATATTAGTCGTTTTGAATATTATCATGTCATCATAAATGACATATTTTTTCGGGTAAATGTTAATTATGCTGTCTGGTTTAACTTTTAATTTTAAGGTGTTTGCATTACGATCATTTTTATATGAGTGAGGAAGGAACATCGGCTTAGTTTTATTGAATTTGTTGCTATTATGGATTCGAATCTTGGGACCGGAAATGAAATATTTATTTAAATTTATATTTTGTCCGCGTTGAATACAACACGCAATGCCTCCCGAATTCGGCGAAAAGTGGGGAACGGAGTGTCTTAACACTAGGTTCTTTCTACCTGCCCTGTTGTGTGCGGGTTACAGCGTGGACCTGATATGTTTATGTTTGAGATTGATGCAGAGTTTTTTTGACTGGGTGTTCACCAATCTAAAAAAAACTTTGTGGTTCTCTTAGAAAAATGAGGACATAAATATCGATTATGCTCATTCCACTCCTGTCGTGGGACTTGATGTATAATTTTTTTTTATCTTTTGATCTAACAAATCTTATAAATCTAAATTCGTAATATCTCAGTGGTGCAGTATGACTGTAAACATGATGGTTGTGGGTGTGGTGTGTAATTTTCGGACATTTTAACATTCGGAAAAATGATTATATATTTTCACTTGCTCTCTTGAAAAAACGCGGCGAGATTCCGCTACTTAATACGCAATATCTCGAAAATTGAGTGGAAGGTGGAGAACGGAGTGATATCAGGCACTAAGTTCCCTCTGCCCACCCTGCTACGCAGGATACATGCATAAAAATATATTTTAATAATGTTACATTTTCTATAAACATTTTCGTTGTCAATTCAGTACCATGTCGTAAACGGCGGTAATGTTGATTTATTTAAATATACTTGGTGCAGATCAAGAAGCTCTGCTGTTCACTCCGACGCAACGCCAAGGAGGAGCGCGTGCTGTTCCACTACAATGGCCATGGTGTACCAAAACCCACTTCTCAAGGGGAGATATGGGTTTTTAATAGGGTAAGTTAACGTAACTTCACGCTTTATCCCTAGCGGTTTCAGAGTCAGAGAGAACGGAGCGCCAAACGCTACGGTCTCTACATACCTCTTTCGCCTCGTCCACTGTCATCAACTTCTTCATACATACCTTCCGGTGGGTCCTCATGCTTTTTACGTGACTTTTCTCCAGTATCTGTGATAGTATGCTTTCGAAGGTCAACCGAGGTCTACCCCTATCGCTGTTACCACTCACTCTTCCATCATAAATAATAGAAGTATATTAGAATTCCATTAAATAGTTTACGCTCCAAATAACTTTGTAGTACCTTCGAATGTGCTAAAATGTATATTAATATTGTTTTTGAATAATCAAATAATATTTAATCACATTCACATTTAAAATGTCGGTTGCGCATTTTTCCGTTTTTCACGAACTTTAGTTTCCGCATAAACATAGCTTAAATTCAAATTACTTTAAGGGTTCCGTACCACTTTGTTATCCGTCTGTCTGTCTGTCAAGAGCCTTTATCTTAAGAACGCTTGGAGATATCAAGCTGAAATTCAAACCATACACTCAAGTCTACGGTCCCTTGATTTATTGAAAAAATCGCAATCTAAATTTACTTAAAAAAATATGTGGCCGTTTATATCACAAAGAACTAACTATATACAATAAAGGGTATCAAAATGAATAGGTTACTTCCGGTTGACCTAGAATTATGAAATTTGGCATGTACAGGTAGTACTTACTAGTTCAGTAAAAAATGTGAAGACTATACACTTGTGGTTAAATCATGAAAAATATTAGCCTTAAAAGGGGTGCAAAATTTGGTATTGAAGCCGCTAGTTTAAGTAGTGCATATTTTAATACAACACCGCTAAAAGTGTAAGTTGTCTGTTGTGTTGTGTGTTTAAGTACACAATGTAAAAATTGGTTTAGAAACGTCGGTATGCGAGTTGGACTCGCATTTGACCGGTTTTTTTAAACATAATAAAGGTGCATTGAGGGGTCTTTCAGTATATTCCACTAAATATTTAAAATATTTTCTATCAAACTTAAAAATAACTGACACATCTATTTCTCCATTTTAAATTTTGTTTAGAGCTCTTTGAATGGTACCTTCCATTGCCGCACAGTATCTAAGCAGGCTGACAAAACTTCTACATTTGATATAATATTAATAAGATGTTTTCTTAATTTAGATTTGAACCGACGATAAACAGACTAACAACAAAAAAAATAAGTACAATAGAATCCGACTAATCTGGCACTATTCGAATCTACTGTGGGTGTTATTATTGGAGTGTTCGAGCTATTCACATAGTTTTAAAGTATATCTTACAATTGAGATATACTGTAAAACCATGCAAATAGTTATGTTGTTGTGCAAATTGTAGTCCCTGTTTATAAACGCTTGTCACGTGTTTTTAAGATTTATTAAACTGCGACGGTTGTGGGTTCGATTCCCACTCGGGGAATGAAATATTTAATATTTTAATTTCCACTGATAACAAGGCAAAGCGCAGCGTTGAGCTGTGCCACTCTACACGCAATGCTTGAAGAATTAGGTGGAAACCGGAAAACAAGAGTGTGTTTCTTAACACTGTGTTTCCAAGTTCGCCCTGCCTACCCTGCTATATGCGGAATACAGCCTAAAGCATTTTTTTTAAATTTTCTAATTCAGGCCTACACGCAATACATCCCGCTATCGATGTACGACCTGCAAACCTGGATGGGCGCGCCGTCCCTGTACGTGTACGACTGCTCCAACGCGGGCGTCATCGTGGACAACTTTAAACAGTTCGCTGAACAGCACGAGAGAGATTATGAGGTAATAGGAAATTGTGATAAAATACTATTAAATAGAATTTTAAATACATTTGTTCTAATAATTTTTTTTATTATTTCTTATCTGCCTTTAAATTATTTCCCAAATATAATGCTCGCATTTGTAAATTTTTTGTTAGGTTAACAATATAATATGTAGAATAAAATAAGACATGATTTAAGATTCCGTTTCTAAGGCCTTTAATAATTAGTAACAGTTTTATCTAAGAAAGGAACTGAAAAAGGAAGTGTGTGACACTACAATATAACTTAACTTTGCTTCACACTGTATCCGTAGTGGGGTCGTCAGAGAGAACGGAGCGCCAAAAACTACTGTCTACATACTTTCGCCTCGTCTTTTTAAATTACAAACAAATCTAATTTTACACAGATGCAAGCCAGCTCCAAAGGCACTGATGCACCACCAGTGTCGTACAAGAACTGCATCCAGCTAGCAGCGTGTGCAGCTGGACAAAGCCTGCCAATGTCTCCTGAGTTACCTGCTGACCTGTTCACGGCCTGCCTCACCACGCCCGTAAAGATGGCCATCAAGTGGTTCGTGTTGAGGACTCGTCTGAGGGTGGCCAGGGCCGATATGGTGGATCTGATTGATAAGTGGGTCAAGTTATTTGTAGTATTCAAATTATTTTTATAATTTTTCTTCTCTAATGTTGAGTTGAAATTCAAGTATTTTGTCATTTAGTATAAAATATTTGTATTATGTTGGGTAGTGAAATGTCACTCAAAGAAAAAGTAGCTTAGAGTATTCAGCCAAGTATTTATCTTTAACTCATAAGATAAATGCAAACTACTAAGATATCGTGCAAAATAAATTTCTTAGGATATTTTCATAACAATGAATAATTTTTTAAATATTCAATTTCACCAGCCCACATGGACACTCTTAAGTCATACTTTACTTTGTAATCTTGTTTTGTCAGGATCCCAGGGCAAGTAACAGACAGACGCACCATGCTGGGTGAACTGAACTGGATCTTCACGGCCATCACGGACACCATCGCGTGGAGCTCTCTCCCCCCTGACCTGTTTCAGCAGTTGTTCCGAGCCGATCTGCTCACTGCTAGCCTCTGTAGAAACTTCTTGTTGGCTGATAGGATTATGAGGTTATTGGGAAATTAATTAATGCTGATAAAAAAAAAGACTCAATAATAATTTTGAAGCCAGTCGTGGCGCAGGGGGACAAAGCGTGACTGTAAAGCGACTGGTTGTGGCAGGTCGTACAACTGCACGCCGGTGTCGTCGCCGGCGCTGCCGTCGCTGGCGCGCCACCCGCTGTGGGCGGCGTGGGAGCACACGCTGGACCTGGCGCTGGCGCAGCTGCCGCTGGTGGCGCCCGCGGCCGGCCGCGCCTACCGCCACTCGCCCTTCTTCCGCGACCAGCTCACCGCCTTCCGCCTGTGGCTGGACCTGGGCGACCTGGGCGCGCGCCCGCCGCCGCACCAGCTGCCCATGGTGCTGCAGGTGCTGCTCAGCACGCTGCACCGCGTGCGCGCGCTGCACATCCTGTGCCGCTTCCTGGCGCTGGGCGCGTGGGCGGTGCGCGCCGTGCTCGCCGTGGGCATCTTCCCCTACATGCTCAAGCTGCTGCAGGCCTCCGCGCACGACCTGCGCGCCTCCATGGTGTACATATGGGCGAAGATCATCGCAGTCGATCCCAGCTGCCAGGTGGATCTGGTGAATGCCAAGGGGCACAAGTATTTTTTGGCTATCCTTCAGGATCCGACTGTTGATGTGTGTATTATTTTGTTATATAAAATTTATCGTAATGCAACAATGCTCAACTGAAAGAGTGATTGTCAGAGTGATTCCCAACTTAGGATATAAATATTTAAAATTTTCCCAATCTGGTAAGACAAAATGGAACATTGTATTCTACCACAACTCTGTACACAAGTTCATACTAAAAATGTGTGAAATTTATTTTCTTTTTGTAAAAATTGTTTTGTTTTAGTAAAATTATATTAATGAAATGTATTTATTTCAGATTGAACACAGAACTTTGGCAGCATTTGTATTGGCTGGTATAGTTGACAACTACCCAGCGGGACAAGAGGCTGCATTACAGGTCAATATTGTTATTTTCAGTCTATTATTATTATTTAAATGTAATTACTCCAACTGATCAATCCAACTTTAATATATAAATGTATATATCTCTTTTGGTCTTCGTATTTCTCCTTCTGCAGTTCCAGTTTCTGTAGTTTCACTACTAGAGTCGCCATAAGGCGACAAGCCTCTCCAGGCTTCTCCAGTGGATGTATATATTGAACGACTGTTGTGTTTACATCGAGACACTACCACTGCGCCATAAAAACTACTATCAAAATAAATTGTATGTTTTTATAATTAAATCTTTCTAGATTTAATTTAAAAATCATATAATTTCTTTTCCTTCGGATAAGGTAGTGGTTATAAATAGTAATTTATCTTACCTTAACCTACCTAATCCAAAACTACAGGATAATCCAAAATATTTTATATCCATACCATAACCAAAGCCCCTGTAGCATTCTTCACGTATCCATATTCAGAACCCAAATATGATATATGTTACATCCCTACATAAATCTGCGTTGGCTCACAGGGCTCCATGATCTCCCTCTGCCTGGAGCAACTGGAGTCCACGGGCGACAAGGCCTGGCGTCTGCAACAGTGGGCGTGCATCGGCCTGGCGCGCCTGTGGCGCGGCTGGGACGCGGCGCGCTGGGCCGGCGTGCGGGACCTGGCGCACGAGAAGCTGGCCGCCCTCCTGCCGCACCCGCGCCCCGAGCTGCGCGCCGCGTGCGCGCACGCCCTCGCGGCGTTCATCTCCGCGGGCGCCGCGACCCCGCGCACCGACCACGCCAACGCCCTAGACCAGCAGGTGGCCGTGCAGCTGGCATCCCGTCTGCAGAAGGATGCCTCGGTGTTGGTGAGGGCGGAGATCCTGGCGGCGCTGCAGTGGATGGTGTTGATATTTGAGCAGCATTTTATGGCGGTTTATATTAGTGAGAGGACCAGGAGATGTGATAGGTGATGGTTTTTTAAATTGTTTGTTGTGTGTCCTATATACTATTACTTTTATATTGATCAGCTACTTTTTATCGTTTATTTTGCACTCGTGTATTATTAAACGGAGTTAAACTGACATTGAGTGGCGCCCGTTGCAGGGAGGCGGTGCGCGGGCGCGGCCACATCGACCGCGGGCTGGACGCGCTGGCGCCGGAGCGCGCGCCGCGCACGCCGCCGCACGCGCACGCGCACTCGCCCGCGCTGGCGCTGCCCGCCATTGGTCAGTACCACATGGGTACCACACCCATCATTAATCGTTACACCAGAAATAAAACTTTCCACTTGACTCTTCTATATCGGACATTATTACCTCCGCATCACATTAACAGTTTGTGTTAATAAAGAATTGTAATAAACAATATATCATCAAGAATAACCGTGAAATTTCTCCTTCTATTATTGCTTCGTCACTTGCATTTTTTCTTTCTAGTACAGTCTAGTACAGAGGAAATGAAAATATTAAATATTTAATTTGCGTAATTAGGAATCGCACACTGGGGCCCCTGCGACACGAAGGCCACAAACGAATTATTTAATTATTTTTATTAAAAATGATCTAAATAAATTAAATAGTATTCTATTATGTCATTAAACTTTTTATTATGTTAATAAAAACGGGCACATTGTACAAAGTCCTATTTTTTAATTCAAGATTCATAACAGTTAGTTGCAGACTTCACTATATAGATCTTTTCTATACTTAGCTTTATGCGGTATATAGTACGCTACTCTCCGTTCAACTAGTAGTACCGTTTAGAGACATAAGGCGTTGAATGGCGAAACTCAACACTGCACTTTGTCTTCTTACTAAAGCAATGAAATGAAAATCTTCCAAGTGGAAATCGAACCTAATCCTGTTGGTCGATAGACACGCCGTTGGTATTATTATTACGTATTATTTTAATACTAATTATAAAATATTTTAAATAGGCATAATTATCGCATAATTTAAATTAATATCGTGTAATTATTGCTGTGCGATCAATAATATACTTTTCGTTTCACAGGGTTTGGTTCAGTGTACATGAAGCTGTGGGAAACACTGAGTGCAATGGCGAAAGAACCCCATCCGCAGTTATCACAGATGGCCAATGATATCATCAGTTATGTGTCGAATCAGGTAATTCGTAGAGACTTGATTGGTTTATGTATCATTTTATCGTGTAAGTTTATAATGATTATATTGTTCTTTTAAGAATAACATAAACAAATAAACGTATATGTTTGCAGGTGGACAGCGTGGGGCGCGAGACGACGCACGCGCACGGCAGCGGCGGCTCCAGCTCGCTGCCGCCCTCGCCCAACGCGCGCGCGCACGCGCACCCCGACACGCGCACGCTGCCGCACATGGGTCTGTGAGAGCCGTATGAGAACGATTACGTTGTGGGTTCGATCCTCACTCGAGGCAATTATTAAATGTTCATTATTCTAATCTGTCCAGTGTGATAAAGTGTTGCGGAATTGTCTCTTTCATAACATGTTACATACTTTTGACTTTCTCAAGCATGAGAGGTAACCTGTATGATTTTTGAGGTGGTTGGCGTTATATTTGACAACCCGCCACTGGTAACAATGCCGATAAAACAGAATTCTGCAATGGATTTATTTATTCGATATGGTGTGTGTGAAGCGGATGCAAATTAAATCCAATCTTTAGTGGTTTAGTGGTAGCATCTCAATATTTGTCATGAGACTGTTTATGATTATGCTTTTTTTTTCAATTATACAGGACGCAGCAAGTTCGGCCTCCCGCATACGATATCAGAGGACTCGGTGGCGCATAGGAACCGCGAACGTGACTCCACTTCTTCGAATTCTAGTGAGTACCTATGATATCATCATCATATTATCATACCTATGATTAGTTTTCACGCTGTATCCCGCGCATAGCAGAGTAGATAATGTTAAGTAAGACACTTTCTTATATTTCTTCCATGTACAGATACGGATCTGTTATGGTTTTATTTTAAGTATAGATATTTACTAGAGCCCAAATGTGATATAGCTAACTCACACCTTATAAATAATTGCAGGTCAAACAAAAAAACCAATAGTAACAACACAATTCGTTGAATGGGCGACGGCGCAGTTCGCTCGCGGCGACGTCAGCGGCGGCGTGGGTCACTTTGCCACCGGCGAGACGGAACCCACTACCTCCGCGGAGGAACCTACGACGGCTCCCGCGCCCGCACCTGCGTCCAGGCCTGTGGTCGACTGTGAGAGTAGAGCGTACCACGAGCGGGTGTGGCGGCGTGCCAGAAATAGAAGCATTCGGAGGGAAGCAAGAGGTTGGTGTTATGTTTGTTTTTTATTAATGTGGTGGTGTAGTGTATGTGCAATAGTGGCGAAGTTAGGGTATGTGCTGCCTGGTACAGATTAGGACTTGATGCCCTTTAAAATGGTCAAAATAATTCCAGATATCAAAACACAGTAGAGGAGATATATAATTTTTAATTGCCTTAAAAATAAAATTAGTTAAATTAGTTTTTAATAAAATTTACAGCATAAGTACAATATTTTTTATGGTATGTACAAAGTGAATATTCAATGTCCAATCAGCATTGCGCACGGCGCCCCCGCCGCGGCTGGAGACGGTCGCGTTCCACTCGCGCTGCCCGCTGCCGCCCGCCGTCGTGCAGTTCCACCCCTACGAGCAGCACGTCGCGCTCGCCTCCAAGGAGAACTTCGGCATCTGGGACTGGGGCACCGCCGCCAAGCTCTGCGTGGGCGCCTGGCGCCGCCCCTGGGGCCGCATCACCGCGCTCGCCTACCTGGACGCGCACGCGCACGCGCTGCTGGCCGCCGCCAGCCACACGGGCCAGCTGGCGCTCTACCGCCCCGCGCCGCCCGGCCGCCCCGCCGAGCCCGCGCTGCTGGCCGCCTGGCGCGCCCTGGACGCGCGCCC
>DWAO01000843.1:0-22062 GCA_018230605.1 Heliconius congener | reverse complement strand
CCACATCCACACATGTTATCCCACATCCACACATGTTATCCCACATCCACACATGACATCGCATATCCACACATGTGATCTGTCATCTATAGATATGATCATACTTCGACACAAGTATTTGTATATTGTGACTTAACAATATTTATTTAATTAAGTATTTTTCTTAATTAAATAAATATTGTAAAGTACTCATTCGTCTCTACGTCTAACATTATAAGAGCCCAGTGACCTCTATAATAATAAATAATATAAAAATTCAATACTTTATTTTATAGAAAAAAAAGATAACAACATAAAAGTGGATGTTAAATGTCAGAAAGAAGCGAAAATATGTTTAAAAAAGTTGTTAGAACAGAAAAGAAGGAAAAGACAAATGAAGGAATTAGAGAAGATAAGAAGAGAGTATAATAGAAGATTGAAGGAGTTGAGTAAAAGTAAAGGTTAGTTTTATAGAAAATTGATTTTATTAAAAACTTAGGTTAAGTTTTTACCTTAGCGGCCATATTGAGTTTGTACAATTGTTTGTACAGATTTTTTGCAAGGTAGACAGAAGGAACCTAATGTTAATACATTTTCTTTCACACGCGCCGCCCAAACTTCGACACACTGCGAGTGGCCTGACTTACGCCTCGCTTTGTCTATTAGAGCAGTGGAAAGAAAATAGTTTAAATATAATGATTTCTTCGAATGGGTATCAAACTCACAACCATCTCATTTACAGTTATATAGGCGTTTGTAATACACTATTACAGTCAGATTAATTGTGTTTTATAATGCCTCCAGAATTCGGCGGAAAGTGGAAACGAAATAATGTCTTAATACTAGGTTCCCGGGTCCTCCTGCCTATCCAGCTATGTGCAGTATACGTGTGCGAAGCTAAAATTATTAAAGATTAAAAATGTTAATAATTATACTATTTATTAATTTACAGTCAAAACAAAAATAAGGTTTGTAAGAAACAATAATAATGATAAGATTGAATCAAATGATAATGTACTGCACTCAAATGATGAAATAACAAATATCAATAATGATGAAAGTAATAAAACTGATGATAATGTGATTGAAAAAGAAGATATAAATTATGAGAATAATGAAAACATAAGTAATAAAATTGAAAGTAATGACAATAATTTTAATGATGTAACTGAAAAAACTCATCAAAATATTGACAGTGAAAAACATAATGAAAAAGTGAATGATAAAAATATAAAAAACGACTCTAATGAAAATAATGATGTTCTAGATAATTTTTTAAATAAAAATGAGCATAACAATGAAATAAATTATAATATTAAAGGAACTATTAGACAAGATAGCAAATTAAAAATAAATTCTCATCAATGCTATGTATGTTTTAAGGTAAGTAAATGATAATATCTGGAAGCGCGATGGTTGTAGGTTCGTTATGTCTCACAAAGTTCTTTAAATAACCTGCTACGCGGAATAAAGCGTAAAGCTGACAATAATAAAAATAGTTGATTAATTATAGTAGATTTGATGTAGATTGTTTTAGATACGTTATTAAACAAAAATACTATTTTTACGGTATCGAAGCGAAACTTGTCGTGGAGGTACGCCACTCACCAATGTCTCCAGAACTCGGCGGAAAATAGGGAACATAAGTGTCTTAATGAGGACGAAGTGACTGCTTTGTGTATGATAGCGTAAAGCTAAAATAAAAAAAATCCCCTATTTTAACTAACCATTTTTTTTCACAGCTCTACGAAACTAAAGAGAAACTAATAATACATTGTCAAGAACACTTCGACATATGCAATATAAGTGAACTAAAAAAATGTCCCCTTTGCAATTATGTCACTAAAGGCGATTTAAAACGACATATGTTATCTGTGCACAGAATTAATTTAAAAACATGGCTTAAGTTAAAGAAAAACAGCACAATGTTTGATAATACACATGATAATATTGATATTAAAATAATTCCAAGTGTAAAAAGCTTAAATAAACAGGCGTATGTCAAATTAGATAAAATAGAAAAGAAAAAGAAAGAAACCGGTTTGATAAAAAAAAGTTTAGTTAAACAAAATGGTGAATGGATCATAAAGAATGAAATAGATACAAATTATAAAAAATATATTATGCCTAAAGATATTATAAATGAAAATAAGTGCAAAATAATAATGGCGTCTAGTGATTATTTGGACAGATTAAAAATGTTATATAGAGTTATGAAACAAAATGGTGGGAAAATGCTATTTCCATGTAAGAATTGTGAAAAAATATGTCAGACTTTAAGCGCATTGAAATTACACATAAGGAAACACGACTTGAATCCAAGACCGTTCAAAAAGAAAATATGGAAACACAAATTGGTTAGGGAAAGTAGAGAGAAACAAAGGGAAACAGGGGGAAATGAATATGGAAATGCAGAGAAACAGATAGACATAGGGAAAAATAGATATGAAAATCCAAAACCTATCAGAAATAAACACAAATGTGACAATGAATTGAAAGAGTTTTATAATAGCAATATAAAAGGTGGTGATATTGAATTTTGCCATTTTTTGAAAATTTTTAATAAAATGTCAAAGGAAAGTGTCAACGATATCCCGGAATTCATTGGGAAAAAAGAAATGGGGAAATTGGTAAAAATATGTCGTTTTAAAAGAACTACGAAAGTCATTAAAAAGGATTTTAGTAGAAAGATATTAATTAGTAAAAAAGAACATGAAAGAAGGAAATTAATGATAGAGAGATTGAGGCAGAAGAATTTGAATTCGTTTTAGCTCGTTTTTTTATGAAATTTATTAGAAGAGATTTTATTTATTTACTTAAAAAGAATATTTATTATAAGTATCATTAAATATTACCGCTGAATTCTTGAGGCATTGCATGTTGAGCGGCGAAACTCAACGCCGCGCTTTGCCGGTTTATGATAGTGAAGAAATGAAACTCACAGCCGTCGCGTTTACAGTCGCTCGATTGTGCCTACGCCACGACGGCCTCAAACTTTAACAATTTTCTTATTACTATAAGTTATTGTAATGTAGATAATAATGAATATTTGTATAAATAACTACAACAAGATATTGAAATAAACACCTTAAAAGATTTCTGTTTTATAAAATAAAACTTTCAAGACTCAAATTCATAATTCCTATAATAAAAAAAAATGTGGTGTAGAAAGATGTAATATTTCTCTATTACATATAAAAT
Source organism: Heliconius congener (assembly GCA_018230605.1). Classification (NCBI taxonomy): domain Eukaryota; kingdom Metazoa; phylum Arthropoda; class Insecta; order Lepidoptera; family Nymphalidae; genus Heliconius; species Heliconius congener. Next base: position 18,882 of record DWAO01000843.1, on the reverse strand, counting down.
GCTGCAAAAATATTAAAAAATAAAAGTATAATATTTTAACTTTCACATTTTACAAAACAAAAAACAATTTTATCTTTTTTATTCTTTTTATCTTTCAATAATAGTTTTATTATATTTACTATGACTACAAGTGAAACAAAAAAAGTAGAAATGCCTCCAGTTTATAACATTAAGATTTTTTTCGCTCCGCTCGTTCTCTATGACTACCCTGCTGGGAATGAAGTGTGAAGTTAAGTTAAGCTATATATATTTTAAATTATTAATCAAAATGTATATGAACTTGTACTTCTTAGAAATAAATTTTAATAAAATGTGCATATATATAAAAAGTACATAAGACCTGTATGTAACAGATATAAATAAATATAAATAAAACAATAAGAAAATTATGTACATATCTTAATTTGTATCCAGTGCAAAATTTATTTTAAAATATTCTTCATTCAAATAGTAACACGATGCAGTTATTTTACATTATTATTTTATCTTTTAATTATTATTAATTTCAATACATAATTTATATGATTCTTTAAATTTCAACTTACTTTTTCAACAATTTTCAGTCACCATGTATCTGAAAAGAAAATGTTTAGTTTAGTCTTACTGTATCCCTTTTATGGCAGGGTAGGCAGAAAGAAGCCTGGTGTTAAAACACTGTTCTTTATTTTTTACTCCTTAAATAGCTTTTATTTCTTTCTTTTTTTTTGCTATAAACAGAATACAGCGTGAAGCTGTAGAAACTTAATTAAATTGAATGGGAGTCTTATATCACTACATATATATGTATTTATATAAAAATCATCTTCATGCTGTATCCTGCATACAGCAGGGGCAGCAAAATATAACTAGGTTCCCTCTTTCTACCATGACTTATACGGGATTCAGCATGAAACCGCTTTTTTTCTTTTTTATTCTCTACACTGCTATATATGTAAAAGATTTGTGGAAAATAGACATACAATTTAACACTTACACTCTCAGCAATATCAATCCAGTCCATAGCTCTCAATAAATTATCATTTTTAGAGGTCTTCTTGTCCCAGTTCCAGTATATTAATTCTTTAAAACCACCAGCTACCTGTAAAATTAAGTTAATTAGGCTGAAGGTTTTTATATTCTTATAATATAGTCAGAGTGGTTGAGCAGTAAACAGGAGAAGCAGTTTCATTCAAGTTTATTTAAAAAAAAATGGTTATATTTTATACTTGAAATTTCCTCTCAGTATCTTCAGAAAGAGGTCTCTTAGCTTCAGTCAGTACAACTGCTTGGTAACCCTCTGGTAGCTTCATCTTCACACCATCTAACTGATGACCACGGAAAGTTGCTGACATTTCTGTTCAATGAAATAAGTATTAAATTATATGATATTTGATGTAATATTTGTTTTGATTTTATTAAGTTCATAAATTATTAAAAAGTTGAGATTTTGCTTGTTACAGTGGAACAGTGTGAGGTTAAAAATAGTATTTATTTGATTATAAAATGTCTAATTATTGATTTTAAATTACCAGTACTGTAGCTCAGCAAAACTAAAGGAAATAAATAAAATTCATGGGTATATAAATCTCACTGGGGTATAGATAGAGGAAAGAGAGGAGTTTTGCAAAGGTATGCAAGTTAGAATAATATATAACAGGTATCCTACTCAGGGAAATGAATTGTTTTTATTTCATCACTCTAGTAAAAAGGCAAAATACAGTTAGAGTTCGTCCATTCAACATAAAATATCTCGAAAACTGGGCAGTGGGAAATGCAGTGTCTTAACAATATGTTTTCTGCCTATCCTACTATGGAGAAAAGGGGTGAAGCTGCTTTTTTAATACACTTTTATTAGATTGAGCTGTAACAAACTAAGCATACAATAAAACCAAAGAATCGGAATTTAAGCCACTTGTAATAATTGTATCATTATGAAAGTTTGCAATTATAACTTATATGTTGCATAGGTGACAATACAATACCATGAATCAACGAGTTGGTGTGATGATGGGGCAAGGAACTAAATATTAGAATTCTTCATTCCAGGGTAGACTTATATAATTTATCGCTTCAAGCACATTCTATAGCATCACTATAGAATGTGCTTGAAGCGATAAAGCGATATTGTGTCACTAAATGTAGAAAAACATATTTTTTATACAACTCTATATTTTTAATTATAACTAGTATCAATTTCTTACCTCTATTTTCATTTTCAACAATATACGGTTCAAAATATTTTTTTACATCAGCCGGACCATCTTCTTCTATTTTACAAGGAATATAATGAACTTTTTGTTCAAAAACTTCTTTGTTCTCTGTGTGTTTTAAATTATTTTCTACTGTTATCGACATTTTAAATATACTTTAATCAATGATGAATAATTTTAACAAATATTTTATACAACAATTTGTAAGCAAAAATATATTTCCTGGTTTTCCCGCCAACTTTTAGTATTTATCTTTGACAGAAAAACAGATTATCAATAAAATATTGATATTTCAATATACTATAATATATTTTTGTTTTCAACTCGATATATATTCTTGTTGTGATTATTTCAAATTTTACGATTTTTATGTTTGAAGATGAACAAAATAAATACTAAACATACAAAGATATTTCATTAATATCCAGAAAAAATATATATGATACAAATTTACTCTTATGAAAAATATTAAATTTTAAAGTAATTAAATCAGTTTCACGCTTCACACACAATAGGGTAAGTAGAGGGAACCTAGTGTTAGCACACTCCATTCTCTCTCACTGCCCAGTGTGGTGGGGGCTATGCTGGACTGTGAGAGGAACTGGTCTGCTATGGTCTCCTTCTGCGAATCAGTTATCGCACTAAAGGAGACCGCGGAGAGGGTGCGTGAGCCCAGCGCGAATGCAGACTCGCTCCGCCACCGTAGGCCAGGGGGTAGAAGAAGGTGGTATGCGCATTTTCAACTCCCCCTACTTTAGAGGGTCATGGTGATCCTCCTGCAAGTCATCGTGGCTGCGGGTGCCCTAGGAGAAACCCCAGGGCACCCTGAAGGCGACTGTAGCCCGCAATAGGCACGCCTTCCACTGAGGCGTCGTAGTAGGATGCGCAAGCGAATCTGCGGCGTCTCATTTTGGTGGAGAAGGTTTCCGCTGGGTTTTAGTGGGTAGCATTAGGTTATCCTTTGATGAGTCCCACAGTACCATTCGTTTGTAGGGCATATTTGTCTTACGCTCGGATGGTCTGCATAAATGCATTTCCCAGCGAAAAAAAAAATCTCTATTCCCCACTTTCCACCGAATCTTTCGAGGTATTGCGTGTTAAGTGGCGGAACTTAACGCCTGGTCTTGGTACCAGTTCGAAGAAATCAATATATTAATAAATAATAATTAAATCCCTTAAGTGAATCGAGAAATATATTTTATGGTTACCTATGACAAATATATTTTATATATATATTTTAGCAAACTCGTACTTGTCTTTTAGTAGAGTCCTTAATTGCACTGTGATTAATTTTAACACTTAAAGTATTTATCATTAAGGTATTAACATTTAAATAAATAATACATCAAACGATAGCAACACTATTTATAATATCGATTCAAAATTCCGCAAAAGTGAAACTGAAATGAGAAATGTCAAAATAGTTTCATCACATAAAGAAAATTACACATAAAATTTCATAACATATACAATTTGTTACTTAATTGCGTAATTTTTAAATTAAACAAGATCTATATCTTGAAACCTAAAAGTTAAAGGACAGTCTGCATAATTTATTATTGTTATTTTAGTTAATAAATAATAAATATTATTGTTTTTCATTACGTCATGCAATAAAAATAATTTGGCAATGAACTGAAATGTTTGTATAGTTTGTGTATTCATTTGGTTTCATTTGTAAAGGAAAGACACAATCGCCCTTGAACCTATCTAACAGCTGGTGGGTAAGTACTACATCTATTTAAAGACACTTTCTTATTTTATTAATGTAAAAAATCTTAATTCTTATTAGAAATAATAAATAGACATTTAATAAATAATTTACATTCATTTATTCATTTATATATAATAAAATTTTAATGATGTTATAAGTGATATAGTTATTGGCTAAGTACATAATTTAAAAACACATTTCTACTTTATTAAATTAAAAAATATCTTAAATTATATTATATATAATAATAAATAAATTATATATTCTTTTTTATAAATTTTAATAATTATTGTGTTATAAGTTACATATATGACTAAAAAGTTGATTTATCTTTTCTTTTTTTGCATCATATTTGCATTTAATTTAAAAACTATATTTATTATATGTAATCGGAAATCATATGAAATATTTTAAATTAAAAATTAAATCAAAAATATAGAAAATTTTCATAATTACAAATAATATCAAAATTTATAAATAATTATAAAAACACTTTTTTTTATATGTGTTTAAATTGTTTTAAACTTTTAGTGAAAAGTGTTTATCATTTTGCAGTTTTGACCTTGTCACCTTGAGGTTTACTAAAATAGAATTTTCATTTGACCGTCTTATTATAATCTTATTTTGTTTAATTTATTGTCAATGGTAGAGATCTGAGTGATGAGATATTATTTTTTTAGCTTTCCTTAAAAAAAATAATTGAAAATTTAATAAATCAAATAGAAGAAGAAGAGAGTCAATCTTTTGTTTGTAATTATTTGTTTAATTATTAAATTTGTTTTATCTCTCTACACAATGTGACATTGGCGAAGTGATATGTGCTCTACTGGCACGCTTGGAACGCCATAATCAAAGAACCATACCATACCAAATACGCATACGCAGGCGCAGGCGCAACCTGCCAGAGTATAAAACTTAAAAATGGTTGTAAGTTCGATCTCTATTTGGGAGAATGAATAATTTTAATTTTTTCGCTCTGGTAGATAAATCTTGGTGTTATATTTAGAAACATTTCGAAACTTTTGAAATATTATGAAAAAAAAATTACGTTATTGCATAGCTGAGACTAATTTAGTAATGTAGCTAAAGTGTGTAAAAATAATCTTATCTGAAAAAATTGGCAACGATATTGGCATGACATGTTTGGCTTCAACATTATATTATTTTTAAAAGGAAAATATTTTGCCTTTATAACAGCTCATAGTCAGACTGTCTGACTGTAAACGCGGCGCTTGTAGGTTCGATTCCCACTTGGAGATTGAGTTTTCGGTTTCGAATTGTCGTTTACTGTCTGAGAACAAAACCAAAACCACCTACAGTGTGAAGCCAAAAAAAACATTTGGGCCCTTTATAAATGACTGGATTTTGACCTCTGACTTCGTCTCCCTAAACAAATAATAAAGTTACGTATAACACAAGCCACATTCTAAATGAAAATGATTTATTCACTAAGAATATGGAAAGAAAAAACTACTTCTTTTACAGGAAAGAATGGATTCGTTCTTCAGTCTCTTCGATCCGTCAGACGGTAGTCAAAATAAGCAACACAATAAAAAGAGACATAAAAACGATCAAGAAAATGCTAGGAAGAACCCAGATGCGCCTAAAGGTAAGATTTTTTGATTTCGAATATTTATATATACACAATTCTCTACATTATACTTAAGTGGCGGGACCTAACGCCACTCTTTGTCCAAAGCTGGGTAATCAAAATGATTTAAATATAATCTTGTTTCGTCTCATTTACTATTATCAACCTCGACTTGCAAGCCCTCTTTTGTGGAGGGGACCTCGAGATTTTTACGAAATTTCTCTAATATTAAAGACACTGTGTTCTCGAAGGTCAACTGAGACTCATCCTGCCTCTCTTACCATTCGCTTTTCTTTCAAAAACCTTTATAGGCATTTTCTCATCACTCATTCGCCCGACGTGTCCAAACTAGTGATGTTACGTTCCGCAAAAATAAGGAATTTGTTCCAGCTGTTCCATACTGGCTTCAGAACATATTCCAAGTATCTTTTTTAGAATTCCTTACCTCAAAAGTGATGCTATGAGATAACCGTTGTTATCTCATAGCATTACTTTGTTGTCATCTCTCAAGACCATTTAAATAAAATCTCTATGACCACTAAGGCTAAATATACAGGTCTTAGAGATCTTGGAGCACATAAAAAATTAAGCTATGTCAACGCAATCAAAAGATACATGATTAATAGGTATTCGGGCCGGAACAGTTTAAAACTCTAAATTTTAAATGTTAGAATTAGTGGAACGGCTTAGGAACAGATACCGCGTGTGAACAAACTGGGCAGTCGGAAAAAAAATGTTGTGGAATTTGCAATGACTCATTCCTGTTACGGAACAGCTAAGTTCGTCTAGTAGGAACTGTTCCGGAACAGTCGTCTAGCGTTTTATGTTCCGAAACCATGTTCCGAACGGAACAAAACATCATTAGTCCAAATCACGTGAGCACGTTATTCTTCATTCTCGCCGTGATATTCTCGTCAGTAGTTGCCATTATTTGTATCTCTTCATTGCGGATTCGGTAAGCTACACTGACACCGCTTATCCTACGAAAAGATCGCGTCTCTACATCATTCACTTTCTTTCATTCTGCTTTCGTAATACCTATGTCTTGTTGCTATATAACAGCGTCGCTACCAACACTGTCAAAGCACAATGAGACCAAACATGCAATCACGCTGACGTTTCGCACCTTCTCAGTAATGCATCTAAGCACCGTTAACTCTATTACCGACAGTAATACGCCTTTCTACATTAATTAAGTCTCTTCCGTCTCTACTAAACATGTCCTAAATACCCACTTCATTCACTTGTTCTAATATCTTTATATTACCATTTACAATGATCTTGCATCCGTCTTTTCTTCATTTCTTTCAAACATCAGAGCTTTTGTCTTACTCGCATTTACGCTTAGAACATTATTTTCACACCCTTCTTTCAAGCGTGGTGACCAATGCAAGGAACTCGCATTCTGATGATACAATATTGCATCATCTGCGTAATTTACCTTCTGATCACTTTTTACGACTGCGTATAATACACTGTCATAATCCTAGGTTATCTGTGCCTATTCTACTATATCCAAGTAAAAGCACAAAGCTATATAAAAATAATTTTCGTTTACAGGAAGAAGAAGAGGTCGTCGTTCCCACGGTAAAAACGAAACTCTACCAGAGGAATCGTCTTTTCTTTGCGAGCCCGACCTTAGTACAGAGATATTGGTCAAAGACTGCAGTTACATAGAAAATTATATTGAAGTAAATAGAAAAGAGGAAGGTAAATTTTGACGTCGCAGTTACGCTTTGTTTTACTATATATTAAGAATTATTTCTGCTAAACTTAGCTTACACTTAAAATATTACAAAATTGTTTAAAGAAAAATTGTATTAAACATTTACAACTAAAACTGTCTATAATTTATTTCATATATGAGCTCGAAACCTTTAAAATATATCAATATATATTTGGTTTATTTTAATACAAAAATCTTACATATTATATATTACATATTTTAGACGTCACAGATGATAAAAAACCGCGCAGACGTAATTCAGGTCGAAAAACCCGCAGGAAAAAGAACAAAATTTCCCCCGCAAAGGATATTTCAGCCAACTCTCCTTTCCAAGACGAAATTCCGGAGATTTTAAACAACCAATCATCTATCCCCAAAATATGTGATGAAGAAATTGGAAAAAATGTTAATGATTTAAAAGATATCAAGAAGACCAAAAGGAAAGAAAATTCATCCAAATTCGAGGATAACGATAGGATTTACAACGTGATAGATAAATTGGAGAAAGTTGGTATCAAAGATGATATGTATTTGTCGGGTGACCTAGACTCGGACCTGGAGAGTGAATTTTTGTACAGTTCGGATGACATGGATGAGTTCTGTGATGATAGGTGAGTCGTATGAGTTTACTTTATTACTTTTTTGGATTTTTGCCTTGTTCATGGTGGTTGAATAAGTGTAAATTTTCAGAATATAATGTTATTATACATATAGGAATTACATATTTATCATGACTACATTAAAATAGGATTTATATTGATAAAATTTCTTCGCCCTGATGTTGAGGCAAAGCGCAGCGTTGATTCCGTCACTCTACACGTAATACATCCAGAATTTTACCGAAAGGGGAATGGAGTGCCTGGAAACTATGTTCCTAGGTTCTGTCTGCCTACCCTGCTAACTGCGGGATACAACTACTAATATTTTTAGTGCCAAATATGGACAGTTAAATAGTTTAGAAGCTACTTTGTTGACTCCTAGAAAATGATGCAATAAGTTAGCACAGGTTTTCATCACTTTGTTTGTTTCATTTGACAGTACTTTCCAACTAAAAAAATAAATTATACAAACGATTATACAATGTTGGTTTTTAGAGGATTAAAAGTTTAATTAGTATGGCGAAGACATTTACTTATAGTATCAATGTTAGTCATAAAAGTAAAAAAAGAAAAATGCTAATGAAGTTACGTCATTTTTATCTTTTAACTTTTTAGTAGCTTGATCGACTAGACTTTTGTATTAAAATGAAATTAGTCTTTCTGAATATTTTTTTAAATTGTCGAGGCCATCATGAAGCTTAGGGCGTTATGATAGCCTCAAGAGGCGACAATTTACAAGGCGACATCTTGAAAGACGATGGTTCTCGGTTTGTTTCTCTCTCGAAGATAAGATAGACGACAAAACGCCGCGTTGAGTTCCACCACTTACACGCTCAGTCTCTAAAAATGGGCGGAAAGTAGGCAACGGATTGCACTAACACTAGCTTCTTTCTGCTTTTGCGGGATACAGCGTGAAGCAAATTAAAATCTGAATATCCCAATTCTCCAGTAATTCAGATGGAGATGATTCAGGAGATGAAAGCTACGGCAGCCTGCCGCCGGAGCCGAGGTTCGGCAATGTGGAGTACAAGTTGCAACTTGTCAATCCTTGTGAAAGGAGGTTCCAGCATTTGGTTACTCAGGTATGGGTTTCTTTTTGTGTTTTGGTGGTTCTTATCCATTCGGACATTATGGACAGTAACACTCATTTGGGTGTTGACGTTATATATTATAACTTCTAAAATAGTAGTGGTATGAAAGTGTGGAATATAAGTTGCAACTTGTCCACTAAGATTTTAGCATCCTGCATGATCGGTAAAGCTAAGTAGGAAATTTTTCATTTGGACATTATGGATAGGTAATAGTTATTTTAATATCATATTTTTTTTAATTGTGAAGGAGATCTGTAAAAATTTAAACTATTCTTCTTAAAAGTCTATTTTATTAATTATTATTATTATTTTGAATTTAAATTGTTAATTTCCAGCTGAAGTGGCGCCTTCGGTCTGGTGGTGGGAGTGCTGTGTATTTAGTAGGGGTTCGGGACTGTGGTTCCTTGAGAGGGCTGAGGGCTCGCGCCCTCCGCGCCTCCCTCACTTCCCTCCGCCGCATGGCGCTGGTGCTGGGCGCTGCTCTCGCCAGCGTGAGAGTGCGGAGGGTGGCAGTGAACAGAGCCGTCGCTGAGGTGTGGATCAGGAAGGTGAGTTTGAACGGTGGAAGTAATGAGTCGAGACCTTCCATCGCCTTATAACACTGGTGCTGAGCGTTGCTATCGCCAGTAAAGATGCGGAGGACGATTTGGGGGTCATTCAAAGAAGTTATGGGGGCTAGGGATCTTAGACGTTGAGGTCTGCTAGAGTCATAATTAGATGTCTGCCAGAGTCATAACGAGAGTAATAATTGGGTATTACTTACAAAATTGGTGTATATATATTTTTTTAATTTTATAATAAACAAATTATATCTATATGTCTCTATTATCTTTTTGGAATAATTGAAACTTTATTTTTATACCTATTTTTATATATTTAATTTCAGTTAGCAGACACTCAGCAGAGTGTGGAATTGAGGGTGGCAGTAATGGGCGCTAACGAAGCGGGGAAATCTACACTCATTGGTGTATTGACACAAGGTTAGAATTGAAAATGGGCAAAAAGTAGAGAACATCATGTCTTGATACTAGTTTAACTCTGCCTACCTCCTATTTATTTAGGTTCCCACTAAATTTATGATTGATTTATTTTTATATATTTTTTTATTTGACTTAAATTTAAATTTGAAGCCAAAATTATCTTTTTAAAAATTACATACAACTTAATCTTTTTGTTGCTTTTATTTAAAGGTGAATTAGATAACGGCCGAGGCAGCGCCCGCCTCAACATGTTCAGACATTTGCACGAAGTCAAAAGTGGCAGGACGTCGTCTCTGAGCCACGAAATACTGGGGTTTGATGCTCAGGTGAGGCAAACTGTATGAAATTATATTGTTTTTGTATCAAAATTGGCTTATTAAAATAATATACAGAATTTGGACCACTAAGTGATTAACAATTTAGTTAAGTATATAAAAGTAGTAAATTCATTTCCTCTCTCTTGTAGTAGCGGTTCCGATACTCAACATGTTCCTTTTGCCTACGCTGATAAATGCGGGCTGTATCCCGTGGAGATATAAAAATATTCAACTTATACATTTTAATAAATGTTTCATATATATTTTCAAGGGTAACGTAGTAAACTACGGATGTTCAGAATTAATGACGGCTGAAAGAATAGGGGAGCGCAGTGCCAAGTTGGTGTCTTTCTTAGACTTTCCCGGACACAGTAAATATCAAAGGACCACATTACACGGCTTAAGTGGATATTCACCGCATTACGCTATGTTGGTGGTGAGTTAGCTTATATTGTCAAAAATATATATTTTTTAAAATTATTTACTCCCTTACTACTTACTGAGTTGTTCGTTCAGCTACATTCATACATTTTCTTTTGTTATTATATACTATATCTGCATTTTCACTCATTCATTCTTATTCATTCACTTATTACACATTACACCCGCGGCACTTTAAATATCAGAGAATTGAGTGATTATTTACTGCATTCTGCTATGTTGGTGGTGAGTTTAAGCTTATTTTAGACTAATTAAACAAAATGTTGTATATTGCAGGCTGTGTGTTATTCTGATGTATAAACTATATTACTGTAAAGTTTCATCTAAATCTATTCAGTAATTTTTGCGTGAATGTAGAACAAACATCCATTCTCATAACTTTCACATTTATAGTATTAAAGTAGGATTATTTTTATTTATCGCATTCATTAGCATACATTCAAATGCTAATGACACGCCCATTGGCGTTTAGTGCCACTTTTCTACCTTACTTGCTAAAATGAAAAAAAATATGTTTCCACGGCATCTTCTTCTTTTTATTTTTTTATATAAATAGTTATCTATTTGTATTTTTTCCCACAGATCTCAGCTACGGCGGGTATAACAAAAATAACAGAGGAGCACATCGGACTCCTGCTTGCTTTGGACATGCCATTCTTCACAGTTATCAATAAATGTGAATTAAATAATAACATAACTAATATCGTTACACGTTTGGAACAACTTCTGGAACCGGTTAAGAAGGTGAGCGTGAGCTTTTTCAGGTCTTTGGAAACATTGGTGTAACTTAGAACCGTGTTTTGGGAAATTATAATAATTTAATGCCCAAGATATTGTTATTTCTGAGTACAAGTGTATGTGACTTCGTTTATATATACAAGTAAGATTTGAACCCACGACCGTCATCATGTTTCTTTTTTACAACATTTATTGATAGATTTATTTACTTTGTTCTCCACCAGTCTGTCAATGAGACATCTCATTGAAATTCTGAAAATTGTTAATTTACAGACTTATATTTATGAATCATTTCATACATAATGTCTGCCAACATAAGTTTGTCAGTTACAAGTTGTACTTCCCGTCGACCTTCAATCATGAAATTAGTACGGAACTCTCGGTGGAGGAGTGCGACTTGCACTTGATCAGTTCTTTAATTTTACATTATAGCAGAGTAGGCAGAGGGAACCTGTTCTTAAGTATACCTAGTGGTAAAACACTCCGTTTCCAATGCACTGCTGAAATTTTGAGGGATTGCGTGTTAAATGGTAGAAGGAACAAATTAAAATATTGTATATTTCATTCACTCCAGTGAAAATCGAACGAAAATCGTCGCAATTACAGTCATTCGCTTGCGCCACTTTGGGTCTCTTCTTGTTTAAAATGTTTTATTTCTTTTTTCCAGAAACCTTTATTGATAACAGATGAAAAATTGGCTCGAAATTGTGTTGTACCTCAGAAATCAATTTTGGATACTATTAATGATGAAAGTAATGACGAGAAAGAAAATGAGAATAAGTAAGATTTTTGTCATTGTTTTTGCTTGCCATTTTAATTTATGTAATAGTAAAAAGTAGTTTTTATGCAAGTGTTTTTTTAAAATGTTATTTATAAAAGTAGCATTTTAAAAAGATAGTTTAAGTTTTATTACAATCGATTGGCACACGCGCTTATGTGGTGGTGTGTTGCAGCGCGGCGGTGTTCCCGGTGTCGGCGGTGCGCGGCGCGGGGCTGGCGGCGCTGCACGCCTTCCTGCTGGCGCTGCAGCCGCCCTGCGCGCCCCACGCGCCCGACGTCAGTAGCCTACCGTCTTAACAATGGGATCTCGGCCTCGAGTGGGAATCGAACCCACAACCTGTCGCGTACGCAGTCACACTTCTACCTAACTAATAAACAAATAATTGCTACATCGGTCAATACGTGAAAAACGATGTCAACCTTAGGTCCCCTCTGCCTAGTCCGCTAGTTGCGGGATACAGTGTGAGGCTAAAAAACATATGTATGTTCATATATTTGCTTACATTTAGGAAACATGTGAGTTCCAAATCGACGAGATCTTCCACGTGGGCGACTCCAGCGGGCCCGTGGTCGGCGGCTTGCTGGCTAAGGGGCAGCTGTGCGAGGGGGACGAGCTCATTGTTGGTGAGCCACCGCCTTTTATTCACTAACTTCACGTAGTGTGTGAAAAATTATTCTGTGCGTAGGATACGAAGTGTCTTGACACTGTGTTTCTTTTGCTTATTTTACTATATGCGTGATTTTTTTTCCCCTCTATATTTACCTAATTTAGTATAGATTACCAAATTTCTTGATACGCCCTTTTTTTAGCTTCACGCTGTATCCCGCATATAATAGGATAAAAACACAATACTTACATTTAGCTCAATAACCGAGACTTTGTGTGTTGTGTGACAGAACTCAAAGCCGCGCTTTGTATTCTTAACAAAGAAGGAAAATGAAAATACATCATACCTCAAGTGGAAATCGAACCTACAACCGTCGCGTTTATCCATTTAATTCCATTCTATATATAAAAGTTTCCCCATTGTCTTTTCATACTCCAGGCCCCCTCGACACCGGTGATTTTGTAAACATATCAGTATCAACGATTTACCGTAACCGCGTGCGGTGTGGAGTTGCGCGCGCTGGACACTCGGCCTCGTTGGGGTTAAGCGCCGCGCCCCCATCCCTTCGAGCTGGTATGGTGTTGCTTGCTCCTCCGAGACTTCCCAGGAAGGGAAGGCCCGTGTGGGGAACCTGTGGAGGTGACTGTAAGGAGGTAAGAATACTACAATATCCTACTAATATTATAAATATCACAGTTTGTTAATGTTTTACATTGACTAGTAAAACTTAAGATATTTTGATATACGGGCTTTTAACCACATAGTGACTTGTTTGTATTCCTTCCACCAGACAAAAGAACTAGTGACCGAAGATAAAAATATAAAAAACAAAAATATACTCCAGGACATAGCAAATGTACAAAACAGCCTGACTAAAGTAATCGACGTAAACAACCCTAACTTGTACAAAGGTAGCCAGTTCATATCTAAGACGGGGAGAAACGAGGATAGAATGGAATCTACAAAGTGCGTCTGTGATGATTTGGTGTTTCTCGAGGACCCTAATGATCCTCGCGGGTGTATTTATTTTCAGGTAAGGTTGATTTTATTTTTCTTTAACTTTTATTATGGTGTTATTATGATAGTCAAATACAAATTAAAACAATGATAACTATTTAAATACCGAAAAAAATTGCTGTTTCGTAAACATATATAAAAAAAAAACAGGTCATGTGCGAGTTGGTCTCGCCCGAGGGTTCCTGACCAAATTCATGATTGTAGGGCAACGAGAACTTCAACTTATTATTTAGTCGACGAGTTGAAGTTTGTTTGGGTATATGCACTCATTTTGTATGACTTTTTTGTAGTTTCATTCCGCACATAGGACTATAGGTAGAGGGAACCTAAAGTTAACACACTCTTTTCCCCATTAAGACACTTCGTTCCCCACTCTCCGTCCTAATTCCAGCCCTAATTAATATCAGATATTTGTATAGTATATAATATATTATAGGCGTCCGTGCACGTCCTGAGACACTCCACATGCATCTCGCCGGGATTCCAGTGCTCGGTCCACGTGGGGAACGTGAGGCAAACAGCTATTATAGAGGTTACTTTTCATATATATATATATATATATATATGAATCTTCTATCTTTTTAATTTTTGAATGTGGTTTGAATAATGGTCAAGTGTATAATCATTGTGTATTTTACAAGTCATATTAAATTTAAAAAAAAAGAGACTTATGTTGTTAGTGTACGCGCATATAAACTCATCGTTCATACATTCGCTCATTCCATACAGTCACTCATTTCTATATACATTGACAGGCAGACACGATCACGTATACAAATAAAACCGCACTCGATGGCCAGACTACCGTACCGTACTACACGTCCCGCTTGCTGCCCGCGTCCCGGTGGCTGGTTTATGCTAGTCAATGTACAAATGAATGAGTTAATTTATGAAAAAAAACGGACGTACGAATGATGAGTTTATGAACGCGCACACTACAGTGTTCAAAATAAATCTAAGGCGTACTTTAGAATAAACAAATCTTAAACTGTAACAAGATATGAACTCAATGAGAATGAAAGACAGTTAGCATTTAACTAACATAAAAGTAATTATCTTCATTCTGTATCTATGTGTAATAAGGAGTGTTCCTTCTGGGAACCTAGGAATATAGTGTTATGACACTCCATTCCCATTGGGAAACATCCGTTCTTCACTTAATATTAATATTTTTATTAGCAATAAAGAAATTAAGATATCACCGCCTATTAAATTGTCTTAAATTTATTTCCGAATATTTTTGTTTAATTTTTGTATTTTTTTATTATCAAATTATAATAAAGGTTTTTTATTGTTTTGGTATGTCACCAAACACACACTCACGAAACATAATAAGCATTTAATTACCATTAAATACAATGAAACATGTAGCGTTAATCATTTATTTATATTTTTAAGGTACCACCGCCTAATAATGTTTTTACTCCCATGGGATAAAAACTATGCTCTTACATTTCCAAATCACCATTAGTTTAACTGAGATTGGGTTGTTTTTTTAATACATACTATATGAGGCCATCGCCGCCATTACCAATGACTCGATTTTGTGAATGAGGCGTGTGCGGCGTTATTGCTTTGATAGGTTTTGTGTCTGTGTGCGTCATTCCTGACAAATCGAGTTATACAACGATAATTTTATTATTTATTTTGTTTGAAATAATCACTTTATAATTTTTGGCAACATTTTATTTAAAGTGGTGATTACAAAGACACTGTATTATATACAGTTAAATTATGATTTATTTATAATTTAATCAAATTAATTTATAATTTATTTAAATTATAATTTATTCAAATGAATAAATTATAATTTATTCATTTGAATAACACAAGATATTTTTTTCATTTTATGGTTAACATTTTGTATAATCAGTCTATAATATTACAATAATTTTCAGCTTGCTTCGCTAGTTTACTTATAATGGTTTGTTACTTTCTTATATCCAGGGTATAATGTCACCCAACAGCGTGCTGCGCGCGGGCGAGGCGGCTTCGGTGCTGTTCAGGTTCGTGAGGTGCCCCGAGTACTTGGTTAGAGGTCGCAGATTATTATTTACCGCGGGATTAGGCACTAGGTGAGCTTATATGTTTATTTTACAGATAAAGAATATATATATATATTATAGTTTTTACTCGATCCAATAACTTTTTTTAGCTTCACCCGCATATAACAGGGTTAAACAGACATAATGTTAACATTCTCTGTATCTCCTAGTTCCTATTCAATATTTGAGACATTGCATGTAGAGTGGCGGAATAATCATTACATGGGTATCAAACCCACAACCCTTTCGTTTACAGTCAGATACTGTACAACTGCGCTATTAAATTTGTAACTTTAACGCTGTATCCCGCGTAAGCAGCAGTATAGCAGGGTAAGAAGAGGGAGCCTAATGTTAAGAGACATCATCATCAGATCATCAGACATCGTTCTCCATGTATTTGGTAACTTTATTTTTTTTTCAGGGCAATCGGTCGTGTTACTCAAACTTTTCCTTATGTACCGTGAAGAGAAGAAGAAGAAAAATAGAAACAAAATGTTTTATACAAAATTGTAAAATCTGTTTTAAAAATTTGAACCTGCACCTAATATGGTAGAACCTGTATCTAATAAGGTTTAAAAAATCTGTGTATAATTGTGTTTTAAAGAATTTCTTGTAGCTATAGATCTTTTTCATAAAGAATTGTCCAAATTTGCTTTAAAAATCTGATAAAAAGGTTCAATTTTTTTCCTATTTTATTACTTTTTAATAATGACTTTGAAAATATATTATTAAAGGCTAATATCTATTCTCTTTCTTACTTTCTTTCTTTTTCTTATTAAAGAATATTATTAGGTTATTAATAATTAGGTAAAGGATTTTTTTAGCTTCACGCTGTATCCCACATTTTGCAGAGGGAACCTAGTGTTAAGACACCTAGTGTTAATACGGCGCACAATTTTCAAGATATTGTTTTACCAGAGAACAAAATGAAAATATATTATTTCCCCAAGTGGGAATGGAACCCGCAACCGCGACTCGTTTACAGCCAACGGCTTTGATTCGTAGAAAAATTTCTTATAAAATTAGTTAATTTATATACTATACCTATTCATTATGGCATGAGATAAAATGTAAACCGAAATTCTGTTTCTCGAACTTTTATGTATTTTTTTTTATTTCTATTTAATTTATTTAATGTGAGGTTTTCTATATATACAAGTATTACTAGATGTATCTATTATTCAATTATTTATTAGAATTCGAAGGATTCTGAGGAACTATGATCACCAACATTAATAAGAAATGGTCCACCACATTATCTATTATATCATATATTTTTTTGCATTTTTTGCCTTTCTTTAATCACATAGTCAATGCAACTTTACCAAGCTTTTTCTCCCTGCTTCTGTTCCTGTATTCTATTCTTATAAGATAATATTATAATAAATAATAACAATAATAATAATAATTATTATAGAACATTCATTCACTTAGTGTATTACTTCCTTATATATGACATACAAACAATATTTTCTTGACATATTTACCTTTTATCTCATGCCTTCGTGAATAGGATATATATAATACATATAAATAAATACTTTAATAAAATTTTATGACGAATGTATGATTTTTTGTAATAATATTTTTCTCTTTATTCTAGACAATTTTATTAATTATAATTTTTTAGATTCTCAGAACAAATATGTTTATAATAAATATTGATAGTGAAATGTACTTATTTAATGTAGACAAGGCTGTATGATGTTTGAACCTTGACACTTTTTCAAAATAAATATTAAAATAAATGTACATGTTTAACATGCTGTATAGAATAGAAACTAATTTAGAAGTTTTATTTTAATATATATTTTTTTCATACAGCCGCATACTTTTACATATTTAAATGTATATAAATACATATGTGTAATATTAATAATCTATAATACATTATTAAAAAAACTTCGAATTTCGAGAACTTATATATTTTTTTGGTGTTTAAGAAATTTTATAAAAAAAATTAGTTGATTTGAAGAAATATAAATATAAATTAATATACGAAAAATTATTAAATTTAAAAATTACAAAATAATTACTACTTACTTCTTTCATAATCTATATCATCTCCAGAATTAATTTTTTTTGTATACATATATTTTTAAATTATTATTAGTAGAAAATATGAGTATTTTTTGATTTTAGAAACTTATATTGTTTTTTTTTTCAATGTTTAAATAGAAGAAATGCAATATTAGAAAAATATTTACAAATTACAATATCTTTTTTTTTTAATTTATACCAGAATCTTAATTTTTTTGATAAAAATATATATATTTTTAAATTATAATATAAACTATTCAATAAAAAAAAATCAGATAATTGTTAATACATTAAAGTAACAAATCAAGTATAAAAAAATTAACACATCTGTTCGCCGCCTATTTAGAGACTTCTTTAAAAATACAAATACTTGAAAAAAATCTTTTAAACATTTTTTGTAAATGTTTGGTATTTTAAAAAATATTTTATTTTTGCACGATTGATTTTACAATAAAAGCACATTTTTGAAACTTCGTATTGAATATATATAGAAAATAAATAAAAAAATAACTTTATTATATATAATTTTTGTGATAAATAAATTTCATTTTTAAATCATAGATAATTTGTTTCTTTATTCCAATTTCTACTCAATTTTCTAGATATACCGTTTTGAATGGCATAACTTAACGGCGCAATTTTTCTCACCAGGGAGGCCGAGTGGACCATGTATTTTTTCGTCTTCTCTAATATTTCTCTATTTACAAATACTTATTTTATTTCGTTTTTATCCAGCTGCTTAAAACATCATTTTATTCAAGTCATATTAATACATAATGCCATCGATTTGAATGAATTTTAATTCTCAGTGTGTCTGTGCACAAATTAATGAAATTAATTTACAATTTATTAAAGTGATGACTTCTTATGGGAGGATAAAACGCTTCGTTACATAACGCGTTACGTTACGTTTTGCCGTGTGATCCCAGCCTAGAATAGGATCATCCTAATACTGGTGGTGTTGTAAGAGGCGACTAAAGTACGTGTGGTAGAGTCACGTCGCCAG
>DWAO01000842.1:0-22063 GCA_018230605.1 Heliconius congener | reverse complement strand
AATAACTTAACTAAATAAGTCTCAAATAGAGCCTTTCAAACCTGGCATCTAAAGGTCAAGCATATAACATTTGAGTACAACATGATTTGCTAATAACTTTCTATTTTAAGGGCTTTTACATACAAATAACCATTTGTGTGAGTATATATTTTTACTGAAAAATTAAAGTTATAACGATTTTGAATACTTCAATATATTTTTCATCGAGGCCAGTCGTGGCGCAGGGGCACAGTGTGATTGTAAATCGACTGGTTGTGGGTTCGATCCCCACTCGAGAAAATTTAAATATTTTCTTAAATTAATATTTCCATTTTCTTCGCTCTGGTGTCGAGGCAAGGCACGGTGTTGAGTTCCGCCACTCAACACGTAATGCCTCCAGAATTCGGTTGAAATTGGGCAACGGAGTGTCAAACACTAGGTTTCCCCTGTATGCGTGAAGCTGATTTCATGTCATAAAGCGCGTTCCTCAAATTTTAAAAGTAAATATTTAAAATAACTTTAAACTTAAACATTTTCTATTCTTATCGACATACCTTCCTTCCATTAAAAGGACTGCTTCAAGAAACCAGTTTCATTCGCAATGCACGACTTGCTATTGTCTTGTTATTAGGTATAATATGATAAGCTTAATAATAATTTTAAAGCTAACTAAAAGGTAAGTAAATATTAAAGGTAACTAAGTCTTAAACGTATATGTGTAGTGGGAACTTTCTGAATCATTGCTACAGAATTGAAGTTAAGAGTTTTATTTTATATTAAATTGAGTGTTGGTAATCAAATAAAAAATGTTTATAAATAAAATCAGCTTCACGCTTTACGTATCCCGCACACAGTAGGGTAGGCAGGGCGAACCTAGTGTTAAGACACTTCGTTCTGTATTTTCCACCAAATTGTGGTCGGTTTGGTGGTGGAACTTAACTCCAACCTCTGCCTCAATATATTTTATATGCACTATTTTTTTAATTTAGTACGCCTTATGAAGAAAATACAGCATAAAATTAGGCACATTTCAACAATTTTTGGTTGATTGTCTTTTTTTTATTTTTTTCTAAAAGGCGCCATAATTTTTACACATATCTAAATAACTTAACTGAGTAAAAAAATCAGTTAAAAAAAAATTTAATACATAGTCTCATCTGCGCGGCCGTGGAAGTACTTAGAGGATTAATCCAGATCTCTTTGTTTAATACGTAGAACTCTTGAAAGAAGTACTTTGTTTAAATTTTTTTTTCATACAAATATTTCTATAGGCTACCTAATTTTCGTTAATAGTTGCCATTTAGTACTTTAAGGCGCTTAAACCGGTATTAGGTAACGCGATCCTAATCCCTACTTTAATCTTTTATTATTTAATCAATTACAATCAGTAATAGGATTTTAGTGAATTTTACGGAAAATATTTTTTTTTCAATACTGATATTTACTTTTATTGTTTTTTGTATTATTTAGGTATAAAATATAAATAACTTACGATTCATAAGAAAAATAATGTTGATTTTGAAGTATACTCAGTGAAAACTCGTTCTGCCAACGTACCTGAAACATGAAACAGATTTATTATAGTTATTAATACCCAAAAATATATTACAAAGTAAAAAAAAATATTATTATTATTAGACATCTTTAAACTAATAAAATTACAATATAACAACTCAATCTTATAGTCAAGTCAAAATTCAGCGGAAAGTGGAGAACGAAGTGTCTTATCTGAACACGGGGTTTCCTCTGCCTAACCTGATGTGTGCGGGATCCGTGTTGAGTGGCTAAACACAGATGCGAAATTAAATAAATTTATGTAATATAAATAACACTACAGTCTAAAATTATCAATTTCTAAGAACACAACCGGAAACACACGCACGGCGGAAACAAGTAACCATATCGCCAATTAAAACTCAAATACGAAATTCAAATTCTCTTACGAAAGATCCATGAGAGTAAACAGAAGTTGTAAATATTAACATACATACAAAAAAACGCTACATAAAATCGTTATTACCGCAAGCCATTACAGCCGTTATTGTGTTTACATAAACGTCAATATCGCAAGAATGTTTTGATACGATGATAATATCTAATGATAATTCGATTATGTGATCAGTTGTGCCCCCAATATCGCTAACGGGATTGTATTAAGCCGTCGTGTATAAGGGTTTTGTACATAAATCTGTTGTTTTTCAAAGTCCTTTCTTTAAACAAATATACCAAATATCATTTATTATACAACCAATAAATTTTCGTCAAGTTTTTAAGCAAAATGGTACCGTTGGTTCTGCGAACTATTTCTTTTCTTTTCAGCTTCACGTTGTATCCCGCACTCAGTAGAATAGACAGAACAGAGCTAGTGTTAAGACACTCCTTTCTCCATTTCTAAACTATTTTTGTAGACTTAATCGTTGGTTAAATAAGTATAAGGATTTAATTGATCAATAAGTGAAGATTTCTTGCTTGCAAACAAGTAATATTTCACTTTGTTTTTTCCTCAACACAGTATATATTATATTTATTCGAAGCAGTCGCGGCTCAGAAGTACAAGCGTGTGAGCGTGATATCGCCGTTTTGGGTTCGATTTCCAATCGGGAGAATGAAAGATTATTCGTTAATATTTTCATTTCTACGCTCAGGCACCAAAGTAAAGCGCGGCCTTCCGCCACTCAACACGCAATATCTCAAAAAATATCGCCAAAAATTGGAGAATGAAGTGTCCAAATACTCAACCTTGCTATATGCGGGATACAGCGTGAAACTAAATAAAAAAAATATATTCCTATAGATGTTTGACTAACATTTTTGTATATTCTTCCTGAAATAAGTAATGAAACGTAGCCACAGCAAGCCAACGGTTGGTAGCTGGTTATTAAACTCGTGTACTGTACGAGTAAACAGCCCAAAGGGAATGTTTTATTATGCATAAGGAAGTTACACTCAAGTCAGATTCTAAGCTGCTTACACCGACTTTAAATAAAATTAGTAAGAAATAATCTCAAATTAATTCGTGTTTCGTTATGATTAAATAACTAATATAGTGATAATATGGACTTGGTAATGGTAAAGAGGTTCAATTCACACGAGGAAAGTAAATATTTAATATTTTCGTTTCTTCGTTTTGGTGTCGAGACTAAATGGAGTATAGAGTTCTGCCACTCCACACTCAACGCCTCTAGAATACGGCGGAAAGTGTAAAACGGAAGTGTTCTAATGCGAACGGAGTGTCTCAACACTAGGTTCCCAAGTTCCCTCAGCCTACTCTGTTATGTGCATTCAGCGTGGAACAAAAAAATATACTACAAACTAAAAAAAATTATAATATGATATTTTAACGAAAATATTAAGACAAACCCAAGAAAATATTTCAACATAACAAAAAAACTTACGAAACAATTTCTTAAGATAACCAATTCAAAGATCAGTTTTGATGTGATGAATCACTGACCACGTCATGACTCACCCAGACCACTGAGTCACCGTAGGCTAGCGATGTCTCTTTTACTCCTTAACACACAAATCTAAGTTAAAAGAGGAAGGAAACAGAAATTAAAACGAGACGTGCCCAGATTGATCTTAAGAAGTAGGTCGATTTATATTCATTCTATTTCCAGACCATTTTAATTTACTATGCATTAAAAATTTCTTTGATGTACCTTCACGTGTATGTAGATCGTTTGCTTCTACGAAATAAAATTATATTATATTAATATTTATATAATTCATATTTATTACACGGCGCCATTTGTGGCACAATGATGTGACTGTAAATGTAATAGGTTGTTGGTTCAATTCCCATTAAAGTCAATGAAATAGTTAATATTTATAGTTCCTTGCTCTGGCAACGAAACAAAGCATAACGTTGAGTTCCGCTACAAATTGGGAAATAGAAGTTTTTTATTGGGGACAGTACGGGGGGCACGTGGCTTAACCTAGGTTCCCTCGCGAAACAATTTTGTGCACGGTATACAGCGTGAACTAATAAAAAAATTACAATATTTATACTATAAAAAATATTTTTGTACGCTGACGCAGTTTTCAGGTAAATTTAAATCGGCGTACACTTTGTTAGTTTAATAGTAACTATTTAACGGAATGTATAATTTATAAATATTTACTGAACCGCTTTCTGCTTTTAATTAATGGTCAACATTGTTAATAAACATTATTTTTAATACAGAAGGAAATAAATATAGAATTACTTTATGTAAATATGTATATAATACCTACTAGTAATATAACAATTACCCAATAAATAGTGAAAGAAAAAACACGTAGAATTTATTATGTATATTTTTTATATATATATGTTTATCGGGTTCACGCTGTATCCCGCACAACAGGCGAAGGAAACGTTTTCCACTTGCCGCGGAATTCTGGAGGCATTCTCAAGAACGAAACGGCGGAACTAAACGCCACGCTTTGCCTTCAAACCAGAGCAATAAAACGAAAATATAAATTTCAATAAATATTTAATTTGCTCGAGTGGAGATCGAACCCACAACCTTTCGCTTTTACAGTTTAATTTGGTGCGCCTGCACCATGCAAAATTTATGACTAAAATACTAAACGCGAAAAAGTGTAAAGTCGAGATTTCAACGAAAATTATATATGCAATAATACAGATATAAATCTGTATTATTGCATATATCATTTTCGTTGTATGCCGCATATAGACATAGAGGGAATTTAGTGTTAAGACACTCTGTTCCCCACTTGCAATCGAATTTTTGAAGCTTTGCGTGTTGAACTTATAACTAGAGTGAAGACGTAAATATATTAAGAAATAATACTTTCCCGAGTGTGGATCGAATCCACAACCGTCGCATTTACATGTTTGTACTACTGCGTCACCACTGTCTTATGCTATATAAAAATATAGTTACAATAATATAAAATACCCATATATATATAAATATCTATGGAGTCAAAACTGTCGTGAGCGGCCCAATACCATTATTAGGATGTTATGGTCGCGCATTACAAGGGTCCAAACTGAATTATTTACCGAGATGGCCGACACGTGACGCTCGAAAATGTCTTAAATTGACACACGATTTAGTTATCTACGTAACGTATGTTGATAATAATAATTGTTGACGTTTTTTGGAACCTTATTATCTTCAGCTTCACAAATTATCTCGATTATAGCAGGGAAAGCAGAGGGAACCTAGGGAATGAGGCAAAGGCGCTGAGTTCCGCCACTCAACATGCAATGTCTCCAGAGGTCTGCGGAAAAAGAGGAATGAAAGTGTCGTAATGGGAAGAAATTATCTTAACACTAGGTTCCCTCAGCCTACCCTGCTTTGCGCGGGGTACAGCGTAAAGCTAACTAATAAAATAAAAATCTATATTTAATACAAATCACTTATTCAATATTTTATATCTGAGTTAAGCATTCGAGAAAGCGCTACGGCGGCATAATTTTCATTAAAATTATTACACAAAAACCAATTTTCTGATTATAATAAAATTTAAATAAAGATGTGTTTATTCACTTTGGTTGGTTTTATTCTGAATTGGGGTTATTAAATAGAAAATGGAAAATAAGCAAGAATTGATGAGTGTAATATTTTTAGCTTACGCTGGATTGTTATAGAAAAATAAAAGGTACCCTTGAAGAATTTTTATGTCTACAGTAGATTAATATTGACAAATGGATGTTTTGAACCCTTTTTTTATTATTTTATGTTTTAAAAAAAACAGTTTCACGCTGTATCCCGCACACAGCAGAGTAGGCAGAGGAAACATAGTGTTAAGACACTCCGTTACCCACTTTCTGCCGAATTCTGGAGGCATTGCGTGTTGAGTGGCAGAACTTTGCCTCGACACCAGAGCGAAAAAATGGAAATATAAATTTAATTAAGTAGGAGGAGATGTAATATACATCTCTTCGAGTGGGGATCGAACCCACAACCAATCAATTTTACAGTCACACGAGGCCTCACTATATGTTTTACTATTCTTTTAATTTTTTTAATATAATAATACTGATTGTTAGAATAAATAGTCACATACTTCCTTTTGATACCTTACATTCTGTTTCCCTACGCCGTTCCTAGTGCATTGTTAGTTCAGTAAATAGTGCAAATATTAGAAACAATAAAAAAAATCACAAGCTACAATGTAGCGTACACGGAGTTTCTGTTGTAGTACATTTTTACGGACAGTATTTCAAAGCAATTTTATTGAAAATTGGCAAACAACCTATGATGAAGTGCTTTATTTTACATATAAATTTACCAAATATAACAAGCCTGATTTACTGATATGCTAAGTTTCACATCCTATTCTTTAGCATTTTATAACATTCTAAATTTTTTTGGCATCTGTTTCCCGCATACAGAGAGGTAGGCAGAGGGAACCTAGTGTTAAAACACTCTGTTATCTGGAGCTAAAACTATTCTATATTTTGTAAGCCAATCGCCAAATTATGTTGAAAATTATAGCCGATATAAATTTTATTGCATTCGAGTCGATTGGTCGTAGAGCGTTACTTTGGGCTACGAGGTCTTTCATAACTATGTATATCCACGGCTATTTTTGTGAGAGCAATTTATTTCGTCACGTTTCAATATGCTGAGAAATAAGGCTGTTAATGGAAGTTCTGTGTAGTATATGAAGATTGTTTCATTTTTATGGGTAACAAAAATAATATTAGTTCAGGACGAACCTGACTAGATTGATTAGATAGTAAAGTTTTATGAAATTGTTCACGGCCTAACCATTCTTTTTTTTTCCTATAAATCGTGTATCATTTTATGAGATGTTGAGCTCCTAACAACATAAAATACCTTTTATGTTAAAACGTACCAAAACAAAACTAAAAATTTATCCTGCATATAGCAAAGGGAACCATAGTATATAGTGTTAAGGCACTCGATTCCTCACTCACCGTTGAATTTTGGAGGCATTACGTGTTGATTAGCAGAACTGAACTTTGCGCTTTTGGCTTGAAAGAAATGAAAACATTAATAAAGAAAATAACTCATTGCCCCGAGTGGGAATAGAACCCCCGTCGCGTTACAGTCACACGCTTGCACTCCTGCGCCACGACGGCACCAGATGACTTAACATAAAATCGATAAAAATAATTTATATGAAGATTTTGTACTAAGTACGGCAGACTTACTAGCAGCAGTTGTGCCAAAAACAAAGATGAGGGAAATTTGGAACAAACAAACAAACAGAGAAAGTTGTTTCTTATTTCATACAAAAACAAAGTTTACCCCTCGTCCGTTATATAATAAGCCGCCTTGTTGAGTTAATTGTATAATTACTCACCAGACAAGAAGGTGAAGACGCTGCTAGACATTCTAATGAAATGAACAGAAAAATATACTGAACTTTTACTTGAAAATTAAGTGGAAAGAACAATGTTCTTATTTAATTTCCTGTATTCTAATTATTTAATTAAATATTATAGGAAAAATAAAACAAAAATATGCGTATGAGATGATCTTGAGAATCGTTGGCAATTAAAATGTCAAAGTATTTAAATATTTCTCAAAATAAAGGAGCACCGTGTGAAGTGTATGAATTTCTTCGCTCTGGTAGAAAAGAAAGCACGGCGTTGAGTTCCGACACTCAACACGCAATGTCTCAAAAAATCGGCTCTTAACACTCTTAACACTAGGTTCCCTCTGCCTACCCAGCTATATGCGGCATACAGTGTGAAGTTAAAAAAAAAATATTAATGACATATACATTTCCTTTAAGCATTTTATCAGATCACACAATAATAATTGCAAACAACATAAAACCACTACATATATATATGCATATAAAAATCAACGTCAACAAAAAAAGAAGTAACCAATTAGAACCAAAACACAAAAATGTTAAAATAAATTTGCTCCACCACAAACAATTATAGATTTGTGGGAACCACATCGAATATAAACTTTTGTGCCGACCCTTGACCTCGCTTAAGCAGTTAAGAACCTGGTGGAATGGAAAAATATAAAAATACCGATAGAAAAAAAAGTAAGAGCTTTTAACC
This sequence comes from Heliconius congener, assembly GCA_018230605.1. Lineage (NCBI taxonomy): Eukaryota > Metazoa > Arthropoda > Insecta > Lepidoptera > Nymphalidae > Heliconius > Heliconius congener. Next base: position 14,076 of record DWAO01000842.1, on the reverse strand, counting down.
TCTTGTGTTGATATCGCGCTCCTCGAGAGAGAAAAAAATCTACAAAAAATACCGAAGCAAAAACGACAACGTTATTTAACTGAATGTAGAAAAAATCGTCGACAATTGTATACTTTGAGTAAAATGACGTACATTAAATTTTTATGAGTAATGGAAATGATATAGAAACTCAACTATTATTAATTTTATTTCACATGATTGAAATGAAACAATTTCTGTAATAAATGATCACCTTTTTTTCAAATTATAATATTTTGTTTGTTCTTAGCTATAAATTGTTGTTGTTTGTTCTCGGATAGTAATCTAAATAGTTTATTTGGATAACGATTAGGTCTATAAGATTAACGTTTTATCAATCATAATACAGGTTGAATAGAAAACCTAATGATAACTGACACTTCATTTTCCATTTTCCTTCCGAAACGGAGTCATTGCGTCTCAGGTTGGTGGAACTCAACGGCGTATTCATTCTTATTTTTAAACGAATTATATCATTTTAGACACGACACGACTCAACAAAATATATATTATTTTTAAGTGCTGCTGCTGAACTAGTACGCTCGAAACGCCATAAATAAAAAACAACGATATTCTCTTAGGCAAATATAAAAATAAAAATTTATATTAAAGTGAAATTAAACATCAATTTATAAATATAAACCTTGGTAAGAGTATAAAACACATGAAACATGATATTGTCACAATAATTAAATAACCTCGCTAAAACCCGGTACAGTACGCTTCCTGTTAAATACAGTTATATCGTAGTCGACTTTCGACCCTGTTCTTGATTCACGAGCTCGGAACGTTTTCAATTAATATAAGAACCGTTACTCAGCCCTTAAAACGTTATTTGTGAAGGTAAATTTGCTATATTACAGGAATTATTTTTTTTATTAGAAGCGAATATTATTTACATGTTCTAATTTTTTAATAAGTTAATGTAACTACTGCAATAAAAATCAACGAAGATATTCCAATTTTTTAAGCTTTATGCTGTATCCTGCACTCAGCAGAATAGGCAGAGGAAACCAAGTGTTAAGGCACTCCTTTTCCCGAATTTCCCAAATTCTGAAGGTTTTACGTGTTGATTGGCGGAACTCAACGTCGCGATTTGCCTCCCCACAACCTGCCTCAATATTCGTATTATTTCTTATATTGTACATTTTGTAATATAATATATTTTAGCAATTCAATTTGTAAGAATCCAAGAACAGTGTGTTAGGCAAAAAAAATATCAAACCCATTGTTTTTCAATTAAATTCAGACTTCAGAATTTATTGAAAAGTGTCTTAACACCTGCTACCTACCCTATCGTGTGCAGGAAACAGCGTGAAAATAAAACGAGAAACTCGAACAATGTTTCCAACAATTACAATTAGGTACATTCATACATAAAATTATTTTCTTTAATATAGAAAAAAATCACATACAGTCAAACACAAAACGTAGTCAATCTAAATTTTAAAAAAAAACACAGTATACTATGATTTAATAAGTGAGTTAAGTCTCATTGACCTACATTACCTATATCACTATACTCATATATGCATTGTACTCGGGTGCATTTCATCGAGGCGTAAAAACATGTGCAATTAGTTAGTTTGCATGTAATTTTCAAAATATTTTAATTTGGCATGTGGTGATTAATATTGTTACATATTTATTATAGAAACACACAGGTAGAGGCGTTGAAAAAACAGGTTGTGGGTTCGATTCTGTCACGAAAAAATTAAATATTTAACATTTTCCTTATTTCGCTCTGGTGTTGAGGTAAAGCGGCTTAGAGTTCCGCCTCTCTATACGCAATATCTCTAGAACTCCTTGGAAAATGGAAATCGGAGTGACTTAACACTAAGTTCCCTTGCTACATGCAGGATACAGAATGATGCAGGAAAAAAATGAAATAATGGCATTTCGGCTCGACACTACTTCGCACGTATCACCTAAAATGGTACCACTTATATTTATTAACTTAGGTCGTATTAATAAATATTACAATCTAAGAATACCACAACATTATTTATACAAGTTTTCAACATTAACTTATAAATAAACTTTTGCAAATACTGTCAGCACAAAATGTATTTATTTCCAAACTTAAATCAGCATTCTGCCATTGAATTGTGATAGTTCGCAACAATTCCGAGTGGCCAGGTCATTCCGCATCAAGACTTTATAAAGACAAATAGCTCACTTTATTCCTTAGTAGTTACATTAAAACTTCTCCTTGATCCCGTTCAGATAACAGATGTTCGAACTATGAAGAGTTACTAAGAAAAATATGTAGATTTGGGCTATGTAGATATCGTGAAAATTTGTATTGTTTTGTTTAACTTACTTTGGTTAATATCAAAAAAAAATAAAAAGTGACGTCGTGTTTTCGATGCCCATTCAAGGAAATGAAATATTTATTTACATTTATATTTTCATTTCTTCGCTCTGGTGTCCAGGCGAAGCGCGGCGTTGATTTCTTCCACTCAACACGCAATGCCTCCCGAATTCAGCAGAAAGTGGGGGAAGGAGTGTCTAAACACTAAGCGGGATACACCGTGAAGCTGCTAAAAAAAATTCACCAATAATTTCTACCCCTTTAAAGTTTTATAATTCAATTTACAATTCCCTTTCCTTATCGCGACTTCAAATTTACAGCTACGTTTATCTCACTATACCCAAATTCGAGTACAATACAATTAAGATAACACTTAATAAAATCTTGCGTGTTTAAGGACTGTTTCACGCAATGAAAGCTCCTTCTAGGGTCGCATTATTTCAACCTCAAGATGGAAATGATAAACATTTTCAAATTATCTTGAAGGTTAAACAATCTGTATATTAAATTAAAATCTCTATCTTTTGTTATACGGACAGACAAAATTGTGATACCTTTTATCTTTGTTCTCTGCTGTTCCAAATTAATATTGAAACATTGTTTTGTTTTACCAAAAATATGTATTATATATATTTAAGTACAATTGTTATTTCATGATCATTATAACAGCAGGGGGCACGTGCACCACGGAACTGTAAACGACTGATTGTGGGTTCGATTCCCACTCGAGGAAATTAAATATTTAATATCGCTTTGATATATCGCTCTGGTGGCGAAGCATAGCCAATGCGTCCAGAATTCGGTGGACATTGGAAGCCAGAGTATCTAAATACAAGGCTCCCTCTGCCTGCTACATGCGGATAAGGCGTGAAGCTAAAAAAAATATACAAACACTCTATAAAAAAATATACGGATCACTTCATAGAATAAAATAAGCTTTTAACCAATAAGCATTGATAACGAATAACGCTTCTACGTATAACAATAACATAATCACACAGTACTTTAATCACGTAAGTGACTTTCGAAATCATATTTTTACTACGAAAAAGGGGTTAAAACTAAAAAAGCAAATGAAAAAAGAACACAGAACTAATGTACTACGAAACGAAATATTCAGGAAATATTTTTTGAATTACGTCATTTACAGCAAACCATTTGTATCGGCAACGCCTTCTTCGCAACTATACCATCAATTTTGGTACGCTGCACGGTGGGGCTGTCATCGCGAACCGCTAATGGTATTGGGAACCCGGGGGCTAATTAAGACTTTGCTGTTAATTTATAGGTTGTTTTCTCCTCCTTCGAGCTATAATCAAAACAAATTGTTTCCACCGAAACACGCAATTCGATCAAATGTATTATATAATACAATTTCGGAGCCCGATAAAAAGCAGTGTTCAAAATTTGTTCGATGTGTCTTAATTTTGTTTTGTTTTATTTTGTACATTCACAGCGCGATTGGCTTTTATATTCAACTTATTGTTATTATTTTACGCTGAATACCGGATATAGTATGATAGGCAGAGGGAACCTGGGAACCTAGTGTTAAGACACACCGTTTCCAATTTTCCTCCGAATTTTGAAAACATTGCGTGTAGTAAAGTAAACTCAATAATTTATATTTAACTCTAAAACTTAAATATATAGATAATATTTTGATATTTAACGATATAATATCTAAATATTATTAAATATGCATTTTGACGCAGTACTACGTAATGGAATAGTGGGATTAAAATTTTCTGAGCGGCAAAATATGTAAGTACAAAGAGAATATTATATACACCACACCACAAGCTTTAAAGCCGGCGAACTCACAGTGAAGTCGCTTAAGTAGGAACTACGGAGCAATTCAAATGTGCTAGTCAATATTTGCGGCTGATTTAGTTCAACCTACCTTTAAGAATGCAAGAGGGTAGAAAACTAGCGTTAAATTCCACAGAAAAATTTAATATGAATCGTACAGAACGTTTGTGTTGGGCAAATTCGAAATGAAAAAGGGGATATATAAAACTGTATAAGCATTTTTATTTTAGCTAGTGTATCGCTTGCGGCTTCGCCCGCTTGAACTACATAATTGTTTATTTACTAATCTGAGTTAATTTTGTGTTTCAATAAAATTATAATTTTAATATAATTCGTATATCGAAAATTAATGTTTCAGCTAATTCAATGAAACAACGATTTAGTAATTTATCCAACCAAATACAACTTTTTTATTTGTAAAACTACACAAAACTTAACAAAACAAACTTTTAGCAAAACAAATAAATAAAAACTGCATTTTATCGGTAAAGCCCATTTTGAGATTAGCACGCACAAGCGTACAGACAAATCGACTAACAGAGAAACAGACGAAAAAATTTAAAATAATTGTTTCTTTACATTACATAAATAAAAATAAAAAAAACAAAAAATAAATAAATCAGCTTCACGCTGTATGCCGCTCACATCAGGGTAGGCAGAGGGAAGTGTGTTGAGACACTCCTTTCCCCACTTTCTACCGAATTCTGGAGGCAGAACTCAACGCCGCGCTTTACCTCGTCACCAGAGCAAAGAAATGGACATACAAATTTAAGTAAATATTTTCTCTTCGAGTAGGGATCGAACCCACAACCAGTTTAGTCACATTTTGTGCTCCTGCGCCACAACTGGCCTTAAGTAGATTTCCAATAATCATTTTTTTCATATATCATCATGTACAGACAGCATATACGATAGGTTACAATTTTATCATATGCATGTATGTATAGATGAAGGTATCTAGAGAACGTTCAATTCTGATAAGTTAGTGACTATAATTCAATAGGTAACTGTATTAACTCAACCAGTGCAGTTACAAAATTACATGACGATATTAGGTGGACTCCTCTAGTACCTCGTGAGTACCTACATCTTAAGCTAGACAAGCTATCTAAGGTATCGTGCCCGCAAGCGATTCAGTTACCGCCTGTAATAAGTGGTCGATAATTTTAGAACATTGAGGCAGGAGGATGTGCACAGCCTTCCATCATAGAACCGCTACGTAGCGAAGTTCAAGACTCGTGTTTCGTTTTGTAATTTCACACAATTTTTAATGAGGTTATTGTGCTTTAAAAGAAATTATTTCGACTTTTAAAAACATTTCTATATATTAATCTACTGGTTGTGGGTTCGATTTCCATTCGAGGAAATGAGATATTTAATATTTTCATTCCTTGGCGTTGGTGTTAAGGCAAAGCGCGGCGTTGAGTCACCACTCAAAACGCAAGGCTAATCCAGAATTCAGCGGAAAGTGGGGAGCGGAGTGTCTTAACAATAGGCTCCTAGCCTACCCTACTGCATGCGGCATAAAACGTGAAGCTGTAAAAAAAAAACAACTCAAGCAATACATTTCAGCAGCTTAATTAAAATGCCATTAGCGGTCCGATTTAAGAGGGAATGCTGAAATATGAAATAATTTATGTTACTATATATAATATAATAAAACGTCGAGTTTCATGTTGAACTTGGAATAGGAATTTTTTTGGGGAGCATAAGCAATTTATCATAACTTATGACCTCGCACGTGTAAGGCATAGACAATTTATTTATACCGTAAATTGTTATACATAGCTTAGAGAATGGGAAAGTTAAAAATGGAATATAGAAAAATCAGGTTCACGCTATATCCCGCACACAGCATGGTAGGCTGGGAACTTAGTGCTAAGACACTCTGTTACGCATTTTCCGTCGAATTTTGTCAGCATTGAGAGTTGAATGAAGAAACTTAACACCACGCTTTACCTCGACACCAGAGCGGAGAAATTAAAATAAATAATTTCATTTCCTCGAGTGTGGATCGAACCCCCAACCAGTCGCGTTTACAGTCACACTTAGTGCCAATGCGTCACGACTGGCCTCAAGAATATATATTTTTTTATATGTATACATACCGATACCAGATCGAAGAAATGAAAATATAAATGTAAATAAATTTTTCACTTCCTCGAGTGGGGATCAAACCAGTCGATTCTACAGTCACACCTTGTGCCCCTGCGCCACGACTGGCCTCATATATCATTATTAGATACAGATTAAATAAGCCTAAGCTAAGCTAAACCAAGCCTTTAAAAGTTAAAGATAAATGCAACATAACACGGTCTACGTACAAAAGACTGGCTATACTAGTTGAGTGGTGGCCGTGACTGAGATTGTGCAAAGATCGAGCGAATGCAGTTTTGATTAGATCACGCTGGTTCATTTAAATGTTTTTGCTTGGATGCAATTTATAGATACGGTAGGTTTCATTTCAAATTAAACTTCTATTTTATATAATGTCATAACTAATTGTTTGTTTTTTGTAGTTTCACGCTGTATCACGCTCACAGCAGCGTAGATAGAGAGATACTAGCATGAAGACACTCCGTTCGCCATTTTACGCAGAAATGGACGCTGCGCTTTGCCTTGACACCAGTGAGAAAAATGAAAATATTCAGTAATTCATTCTCTCGAATGGAAATCGAACCCACAACCGTCGCGTTTAGTCACACGCTTGCACCCTTGCATCACGTCTGACCTAACAAATAGTTGCCAAGTACAATTTATTGTAATAAAGAGGAACAAGAAAGAATTATTGGTTTTCACTATCAATATTCTATATACAATAATGTACAATCAGCAGTTATCCAAGTCAAGCATACAATAAAAATGTAAAAGTAACGATTTTATTATCAGTTTTACGCTGTATCCCGCATACGGCAGGGGAGACAAACGGAAGCTAGTGTTGAGACACTCCGTTCCTCACTTGCAATAAATTTTCGAAGCATTATGGAATCGAGCCCACAATCGTCGCGTTTACAGTCACACGCTTGTGCCACTGCGCCACATTGACAAATGCTAATAGTTTTAATTCAAATAAAGGCATTATATTATTACTCTAGTTGTAGTTATATTATATATAATAACTTAGTTCACTCCCATTTTTAGGTAAGTGTAGTTTCGTTTTCAGGTATAGATTTCTCGCCCAATTTAATGGAGGCGCGCCCAGAATTTTTGCGCACACATTTTACTATTCGGGTCAAGGCAGTAAAAAATGTTTTAGTTTATTAAATTATGACATTTTTTTCTGAATTTATTATTTTTAAGATGAGAGTTGTACTAAATTAGGTCAGCTTACAATATCTAAATATCAGTTAAGAACTTGATAAAGGTCTCATCTTCTACGAAGTCGTTGAATATGGTAAACGTCAGTAACGTTTTGATTGAGTGTTTAATTTTTTATTCGTGCTAAATAATAAAAAAAATGTAGATTTTTTTTTAAATTGGTATGCCTATAATTTATAAGCTGGGATAGTCACATGGCTTATTTATAGAAATTGATAGGTCTAGAAATTTACAGAATAAATGCATAAAAAACATCTCTTTAACTTCACGCTGTATGCTGCAGATAACTGGGAAGGCAGAGGGAACCTAATGTTAAGATACACTTTCACTGAATTTTGTTGTCATTGTGTTTAGAGTGGCGGAACTTAACGCCACGCTTTGCTTCAATATCGAAGCAGAGAAATATAACAAAATCAATTATTTCAGTTCCTCAAATGCGAATTGCATAATACTATATTTCTATAAATATTATTTATAAAAATGTCTTCCATACCACTGAATAGTAAAATATAAATATACTTAATATATAGTTGGACTTGTGATTTTAAATCACAAATCACAAAAAGTTTCAGCAGTTAAAGTGGAAGTAAACGCAAATCTTACAATGAACGCTATTGTTCTCTTAAAGAACCTAAAGGGCTCCCTTCAACAAACTTACACAAAAACGGGGGACTAATAAAAATAAAACGTATTGTTTTCAACTGGTTTGAACTTCTTGAGCTTAATAAAATAAGTTTTAATACTTTTTTATTATTCTAAATATTATTGTTTAACTTTGGTTACTTTTTTTTCAGCCTCACGCTGTATCCCGCATGTAGCAGGGTACGGCGAGGGGGCGTAGTATTAAGACAGTCCACTCCCCTCTTTCCACAGAATTCTGAAGGCATTACGTATTGAATAGTGGAACTGAACCCACCAGAGCGTAGAAATAAAAATATTAAATATATAATTTCCTCGAGTGGGAATTGAACTCACAACCTGCCACGTTTACAGTCACACGCTTATACGAATGACTGCGCCACGACTAATTCAAATAAATAAATAATTTTAAAATCTGACGTTAGTCAGTTTAGTGGTTTATGGACTATAATGTAAGTTAATATAAAAATAAATATACGTTCCTATATATTTTGTTAAGCCTTCCACAGAACTGCCATTGTATAATTATATTTTGCAAGCCAGGGATGGTTTATTTAATTTCCTTAAATGACAGTAACATCGCCACAGTACCAACCTTCGTTATTTTAAATGCTTGCATGACATCTTTATTTCGTTGATTTATATGTATGTAGGTTTATTTTATTTAAGCTGAGTTGATGAATAATTAAGTTAAAAGTCTTTTAAATTATTTACAATATACATATATGAATGTAAAATGTATTATTAAAAATAATTTGTGAAATGCAGTCGTGACTTATTTTTATACTTGGAATAGCTTTCTAAAATTGTATACCAATTTTTTTTTGTATATTTTGATACAGAATCGAGTAAATTTGATTACCACTTAGGATAAGCGTAAAATTAGAAAAATAAATATAAAAAAGGCCAGTTTGAGGCCAGTCGTGGCGCAGTAGCACAAAGTGTAATTGTAAAACCGACGGTTTGTGGGTTCAATCCCCACTCGAGAAGATGAAATATTTACTATAATTTATATCTCCATTTCTTCGCTCTGGTGTCGAGGCTAAGCGCGGCGTTGAGTTCTGCCACTCAACACGCAATGCATCCAGAATTCGGCAGAAAGTGGGGAACGGAGTGTGTTAACACTAGGTTCCTTCTGCCTTTTTTAATTTGATTTGATTTAAATATAAGAAAATCCATTGTTTACGTTGTATTCAGCATGTACGTAGGGAGGAACCTAGTATCAACACACTTAACAGAGCTCAATGTCAGAACGAAGAAATAAAAAATATTAAATTCCCCGACTGAGGATCCAACCTACATTTACAGTCGAACGCTCCCCACTGCGCATTGGGTGCCATATTCTTCTATAATAATCTTCCGCGGGGAAGGTAACGTTCCCCATCCACGTTCACTAACATCCATTACCTTATCACCAATACATAGCAAATATTGGTGTGAAGCCGCGCTATCTAATAAAACGCAAATGTAAACTCCGTTACCGCTACGCCTGATTGGCTTGGTATCGGTAACTGACAATGGAGCCTTTGTTTTGTCTAGGAAATGATTCACAAGAGACTCTTATTATTATTATTATTTCTTACATTTTCAACGGGAAATGTTTTGTTCGCTGTATCTCGTATATAGCAGGGTAGGTAGGCTTAGGGAACCTAGTGTTAAGACCCTTAGTTCCCACTTTTCGCCCAAATAATATGAAATCTTATGTAAGGCTAGTAAACAATTCGATTTCTTCTCGAAGAAATAAAATATTTAATTTAAAAAAACATTTCTTTGTGCGGCGTAGAGTTGCGCAACTCAATACGCGGAAAGTGGGGAACGGAGCGTTATAACAATAGGTTCCTTTTTGCCCCGCTACATAAGGGATATAGCGTGAAACTTAAAACTATGTATGTATGTATCTAATCTACAAAAATACAATTTTATTTGAAAAAATTAGATAGCAATCAACACAAAAACTCCATGTTTGCACTCATCCGAACTACCTTAACTGAATACAACACGTCATCCATCTTCGTTTTGAAAGAGAAACGACGTTTTGGGACACCATTATTTTTATCGAGAGCAAAAAATTGTTCGTTTCACATTTACAACCAGCTATTCGATAAATTGCTTTATATTGTTAGAGGAAAATAGTGAAATGGTTTAAGACGCTGATATTGCCAGAGTGAAATAATTTTATTCAAAATAAGAAGTTACATTACATGAGGCCAGTCGTCGCGCAGGGGTACAAAATGCGACTGGTTGTGGGTTCGATATGTACTCAAGAAAATGAAATATATATTTATTATAAATTTATATTTACATTTCTTCGCTCTGTTGTCAAGGCAAAAACCCGGCGTTGAGTTTCGCCATTCAACTGACAATACCTCCAGGATCCAGAATTTAGCGGAAAATGGAGAACGGAATATCTTAGCACTGGTTTCCCTCCGCCTATCCTGCTGCGTGCGGGATACATTGTGAAGCTGATTTATTATTATTATTATTATTTTATTTAAGACGCCATCATATGAAACTTCATAGTGTTACCGTAATTCACAGCGCACCCCACGCTGACGTGGTCGCACGACGCATTGCACCATAAAAACTGAAGATAAGCCCGCCTCAGTTTTATCGTCGTACGGCATACGCGGTAGTTCCCATTGACATGTACGACACGTCGATCTTACAGAATAAATCATATAAATTGATATTTTTTTAAGTATTTTTACATGTCGTGATGGAGCGACGGCACAGATGCTAATTATATAGGCGAAAATTACGGGTTATGTTCCCATTAAGGGGAATGAATTATTTTACATACAAGAAGCTTAAACAAGAAACAGGTAAAATAACTTTTTATTTATTTATTATATATAATTTCTATAAAAATACGAGAAACCTATTTATACAGACTTTTTAATTACTAACGCAACTAAACAATGAAACAACAATCAGCACAAGGTTTCTTTACCTGTTTGTTTGTGTGTAAACCGTTCACTTTGAACTATTGTTTTCAATTTTAGCCTTTGGCAGACAGAAAGATGATTCAGGCAGAGTAATAAGGCACCGTTACTATTCGGATGAGCAATAGCGAAATACTAAGAATATACGTGAGTAAAGATGCTAATGGCAGCACAGAGGCTCAAATGTGCAATTGTAAGTGCGACAGGTTATGAGTTCGTTTCCCACTCGAGAAATGAAATATTTGATTCTGGTAATGAGGCAAAGCGAAGCCGCCTCTCAATGCGCATTTATCTCCAGAATTTGACAGAAAGTGAAGAACGGAAGTCTTAATAGGAAAGGAGTGTCTTAACACTAAGATCCCAGGTTCCGTCTGCCTATCCTGCTATGTACCGGGATACGTAAATAAAGATATTTAAATATGATAAGGACATCCAAAAGATTTCGTGACAGGCGCTCATTTTTTCATTTACTTTTTTTATTATTACAATAATATGCAAATGGTTTTATTTATTTAAAAATACTAAAATAAAATCATATTTCATCAAAACGAAAACATAAGCTTATTTCACATTTAATTCAAAAGAAACAACGTGGGAATCAACTATTTGTTTAACGAATCACAATCACAAACGGAAAAATGGTGTTAAGATAACATTCACAATTATACACATAATGAAAAGAATGACTCAAGTCAAGCACAACGGAAACACGCAATCATATTCAGCTTACCATACCCATAGTAAAGATGTTTACTAGCCGTAAACATAATCAATAAACGTAGCTTATGTGACGACCCGACTTTTTAGTGATACTTACACAGTGGCCAAATATGGCAGGAAGCGTAAAATTGGTATATTAAATGCAAAAAGTGGCATGCGTGTGCTTCCTGTTACAGGCGTTTTATTATTGGGATAGAAGTAATATAGGCTCTTATTTAAATATAAATGGCAATGTTTTAAAAATTATTGATAGATACTTATAGAAATTGTAAGGGCGGCTAAGATGATGAAGAGCATCTTCAGCTGTTTTCTCTCAAAGCAAGGAAGGTAGAGGGAACCTAGTGTTAAGAGACTCTGTTCTTCCCTTGTATCCAATTTCAAGTTATTGCGTGTAGAGTGACGGAACTCAATGATATAAATTAGTATTTTATTTATTTTTTACTTTATCTAGTATTTGGCGATTTATAAGGTGAAAATCTGAGTCAAGCTTAGCCGTTCATATGCGAGTATAATAACGGAAGCAGGAAGGACGGTGGAAAGCGGATTCATTTGCTAGCATTTATTATATTGGCAGGCCATACTTTTTAAAATTTTATATTACAGTATGAGTATGAGTTTTTTTTCGAAAATATAGTTGTTATTTTTTATTGCAACTTGATAAACTTCATATCATTTGCGTAGAGTTTAAGATATCAAATACAACATGATTATTTTAAAAAAGGAATTGATGTCATCACTTCTTTTATTGTGATAAGAAATGTTTAGAGCACTACAGTGCTCTAATAAAAAAAGGAAAACAGTCTCGAAATCTTGATACACTCCTAGCCTTAAATTAAAATGCTTAAACTAAAAGTAACAAAAACTAAAAGAAATCTTAACATTTCTAAGAAACTAACAGAAACAAAATTGACACTTTAGATCGTGTGACATTCGCAAATGACACATAAAATAATAATGCACGTGAAAGTCAGTACAACGTCAGTATAATGACTAACATTTTCCACCATCATGAATTAAAACCAGTTTGTTGTAAAAACCAGTCCAGTAACAAATGTATAGTAAATGCGAAACGAGAGAATTTAGGTACTAACGAGTGAAACTACGGGTTTGTGATGTATAGCATGTCAAAGCATATTATATGTATGTATGTATGTATAGAGTATATTGCAACGTGAATGAACAAAGCTATTTGTTCACACAATGAAAAAATATTGCAAATGACTTGTCCAACTGCTCTGTGTAACGTCACAAAATTGAAAACGTTTTTTTTTTCAGCTTCCCGCTGTATCCCGCATATAGCAGGGTAGGGACTATATTCCCCACATTCCGCTAATTATGCATTTTGTGATAAGCACTGAGTGTCAAGTAGCGGAGCTAAGCGCTTTGCCTTGTTATTAGAGCGAAAAAATGGAAATAATAATAATAATTAATTCCGAATTAAACTCACTACCGTCGTGTTTACAGTCATACGTGCCACGCCCCTAATATAAATAGCAATGGGTAAGTACGAGAGAGAAGTTAGTGTTAATAAACTCCGTTGAAAATGTCTAAGTGGAAATTAAAATAATACATTTCTCCGAGTTTAAATTGAACCCATAACCGTCTCATTTACGGCCATACGTAGTGCCGCTGCGCCTCGTGCACAATAATGTTTTTTTTTCCTAAATCGACGTGTATATCTTTTGATAATAAACAACCAAAAACTATACAAATAGTGCAACAAACTAAAACTCCTTTTACTTAACAAACAGAAAGATTATAATTCAAACGCGCCAAGAAATCAAAGTGTACTTACCAAGTAACTATTCAACAGGAATGGGGGCAACGCTCTACTTTCCGGGTGGAACAGGTTTTAGTTGCTGGGAATAACTCTTACCGGTACTCGTTACCGACGATCTTGCTGTTATTATTTATAGAAACATTTTAATAATTATGGTCCCTAACGGTTCTAGAATAGACGGGTTACTAATTTAATTGCACAACGTTTTTGTGTAAACTGTCAATATATTAAATTAATTTGAAGCATTTTAAACTAAAATAGTATTGATGCGTATTTCTCTTATTAGCTGATAAGATTAAAATATGTTTCAATTTTTTTTTATAAGTATTTTCATTTCTTCGATAGATTGGGAATAGAACCTGCAACCGGTGGCACGACTGGACGACTCTAATGAAAAAAGCAATTAAATTCCATTGTACAAAGTAAATTTTAAAGTTTAATTTTATAAAACTGTGACATGTCCGGTGACAGTAGAAACGTGTAATACCAGGGACATTTTTAGAAGCGCCTACAAAAATGTTGCCATTACAAAAAAA
>DWAO01000841.1:0-22069 GCA_018230605.1 Heliconius congener | reverse complement strand
TATATTTCCATTTCTTCGCTCTGGTGTCGAGGCAAAGCGCGGCGTTGACTTCTGCACTCAACACGCAATGCCTCCAGAATTCGGCAGGAAGTGGGGAACGGAGTGTCTAAACACTATATTCCCTCTGCCTACCCTGCTTTGGGCTGGATACAGCGTGAAGTTGTTGTTGGAAGAAAGTATAAATGAAGAATTGGTATTGTTCTGAATTAAATCCCTATATAGAATGCTTTAAATTGTTTCTTTTTTCAGTTATTTACAGGCAACGTATGGATTATGATAATTTAATTTTTCATTCAGGTTGGGAAGTGTAGAGCAGCACTAAGAGACGATTTTTCGAAATTCCTACAGGAGCGGGAAAAATGGAATTTTCCATTTTACGTATTAAACAAAGTTACAGGTGACGATAGTGCTATATAGTATACGTGTAGAATTGTAGTGAAATATAAGTTTATTAATCATTAAATGTTACAATATATCATAATTCTTATAGAAAAATATTTTAAATCAATTTTTTATGATTTTCTTGGAAAAACTGCGTAGAAAGAAAAATTACATTAAAAAGACACACACAAAGATTAGAAAAAAGAAAAAAACCTCCCCTATATGGATCAAAACCACAATCTTCACATTGCACACATCGCGCAAATTCCGCACCTCATTACAAAAACCAACACGCCCCGCCCCCGCCTGTCTCTGTACCAGCAACCCTCCGCACGAGACCGCCTTTGTAGTAACAGGCTACGTGCCTGATGGTGGTCATTGTTCTTTTGAGGCCACGTCGAATTACTGATGTTACTGTTAAGTAAGCTTTCCTTTTGATAAGCTCAATTAAGGATTTTATAGCTTGGTCCTAGTGATAATTTTATGTATTTTTAATAAGACAATGTGATGCCGTCGTGGCTCAGCGTCACAGTGTGTGCCTGTAAATGCGATGGTTGTGGATTCGTTTCCTACATACAAGCGGGTCCAAACATTTTCATTGTGAATTTAGAAGAGAAGAGGAGGAGTACTAATAGAGGAGGAGTAATGACATAGTTAAGAAAAATACTGCGCTTTGCGCAGATAACAAACTTTAATGTTAAAACTGGAAATAAATAAGACTTGTGCGCTTATACATATATATGTATATATGTAACACGTCCTAAGCGCCCGAGATAACTCTGACCGCAGCTATAGTGTGAAATGAAATGAAAAGTCTCAAAGACTATCCAACCGAAAAATAATTATTCAATTCAATATAGTTCAAACTTTAAAAATTGCCATTGCGCTGTTCCTCGTTACCAGAGCGAAGAAATGAAAATATTAAATATTTCATTTCCCCGATCGAATCCACGTCCTTTCTGGTGTACGATAACACGCTTATGCTGCACCATACCATGCTGTATCATAATCTTCTTCAATCCAACTAAATCAGATCAGAATAAATATGAGGATTGTAATCCACGATCATATCAAAACATTACTAGACAATTCCATTTCTACCACGAATCTATGGCGCACACAAAAAAAAAGATACAAAGTAGACAATTCGTATACGTAAAAACATAACCGGGGGCTAGGTGCAAAAACTCCAGCGTACCCTGCCGCGGGTCGTTCCGCAAAACTTAGAAAAAACTTTTACGCCCTTCTTTTATTCGTTATATCCTGTTCGCTTAAGGTACCTTAGATTATTCAGATTTGTATTGTTTCTTGTTCTACTAGCATTTATTTTTTTACAAGTACATTTTTAGCGATTCTATAAATAGTTTTTTATAGAATTTTAGGGTTATTTGGAGGCCAGTCGTGGCGCAGCGGTATGTAGTGTGACTGTAAATCGACTGGTTGTGGGTTCGATCGCCCCACTCGCGGAGATAAAATATTTACTAAAATTTATATTTCCATTTCTTCACTCTGGTGTTGAGGCTAAGCGCGGCGTTAAGTTCTGCTACTGAACACACAATGCGTCCAAAATTCGGCAGGAAGTGGGGAACGGAGTGTCTTAACACTAGGTTCTCTCTAACTACCCTCTGTGTGCGAGATACAGCGTGAAGCTAATGGTTATTTTTTGTAATTATATTCTGGATAAAATTGTTTTTAATGAACGTATAGTGGGGAACGCAAGTGTCTTTTTGGGAACGGAGTGTCTTAATACTAAGGCTTCAGGTATCCTTTGTCTACCCTGTTATGTGCGAGATACTGCACATTAGCGTCTGACTGTAAGTGCGATGGCTGTGGTTGTCCGCGGGGAAGAATGAATTATTTAATGATATTTGTTACAAGGAAGAAGAACCTAAAGGCCAGAGGCAATCCTAGTCCAGGCGTCAGTCCCTATTCTATTTAAACAAATTGTTGCTGTGTCAATATAAATCACACTTTTGTTTTGTATACAGAATATTTTTGCTAAATAAATAATAATAATTATTATTAAATATTACAATTTCCTTGTTAAGGCAAAGTGCGGCGTTGAGTACTGCCACTAAACACGCAATGTCTGAACAAAAAATTATCTATATTGACCTTCTTTTAAAAAAGGTATATAGCAAGATTACACTGTCTGCGTATCCCAACGATGCATAAATACCAATAAAAATAATAAGAGCATCAAGAATAGACTACAATTACATATTAAAATACAAAAATTTATGAATATTAGATACTTCAAGTAGATTCGGAAATGATATTAAATTTGCAAATTTTCCTTCAAGAAATTTATATGCAAAATGCTCCTAAAATGTGGACCGTCTTGAATAGAATAGATATTAAAGCAGTAACTTCTGCTCTTTGTTGATTTGATGAAAGGCAATGTAAAATGGTTGACACCATCACGGTGCTAACAGGTTTGATTAGATTTAGTAGGCAGAGTGAAACTAGTGTCAAGACAGTCCGTTTTATTGCACTCTGAATCTCTGTTCTCCGATAACGGCCCGACTTTTACATTGTATGTTGAGCGGCGGAACTCAACGCCGCTCTTTGTCTAAGTGAGGAAATCAAATAGATAGATGCTGCCCGATAGTGATAGGTCTCAACTCGTTACCAGAGCAAAGAAACGAAAACATTAAATATTTAATTTCCCTTGGGAATTGGAAATCGAACCCTGTCGCATTACAGTCACACGTCTGTGACTCTGCGCCACGATAGGTCTTATAAAAAAATCAAATATTTCGAAGAGTTGATGATTTGAACCGATAACCATAGCGTTCAGTCAGTCATCCATACGTTATCGGCGCCACAGATGATAAAAAATGCTATATTTCCTAGTCAATAAATAAGCTTTTTATATATTAAAATTAGAAAATAATATTTCAAATAAAATATAAAAATTTTCGCCATTCGTTATAGATAAAACCATAAAAAGTTTATCAATTTTAATTGAATTATATAGCGTAGCAAAACAAATGAATATATGAGTTTTTTTATGAATTTACATTTTTTTTTCCTTTGAATATTCTCGTTGAGCAACATAATATTATTCTTTGCGTAATTTAAAAAAAAGCAATTGCCAATTTTGCCGAGCTTATTGCAATGTTTCGAGAGAAAAAAAAGAATTCTCCGCCTTGATTACAAGAAAGGAGGTTAAATTGGTATCAGTATAAGACTTGAAGTTTTTTGGTTTTTTTTTGTTCTTACGCTTCATCTAATATTACCTAATTTACATATTAAAATACATTTTTTTTGTTTTTCATATATTAAGTTAGTCCTGAACGGCTGTTGGTAACTTGGACGGCTTCTTACGGTGAAGTATGCGGATTAGGTTCCTGTGGGATAACATTTTTGATTATAAATCATTCAAATAATATTAAAAAAAAGTTGACTTTTATGTGACATAGAGGGACAATTGTTTTATTTATATAAGTTAATATAAAACAAGTTTCCAATATCATAATGATATTATATTTTTTATCTGTGCATGTATTATACTAAACATTCATCAAGTTGTTAATTACTATATTAAATAAATTAAAAACTCGGCTTTACGCTACATCCCGCATGTATAGCTGTTAAGTGGCGGAATAATTATTATGTTGAATTATGAATTTTTTCTCCAATATTTAAACAAGCAATTTAACATTTTTTTATATGAACACTTTATTAATAAAGTACAAGTAAATAGCTATCAATTTATGTATACATAAGAAATATAGAGGCTATTCGTGGCGCAGGGGCACAAAGTGTGACTGCAAAATCGACTGGTTGTGAGTTCGATCCCCCCTCGAGAAAATGAAATATTCATTTACATTTATATTTTCATTTCTTCGTCCTGGTGTCAAGGCAAAGCGCGCACTCAACAAGCAATGCCTCCAGAACATAGTGGAAAGTGGGGAACGGAGTGTCTTAACACAAGGTTCTCTCTGCCTACCCTGTTGTGTGCGGGATACAGCGTGAAGCTGATAAAAAAATAATAAACTGAAGATATTTTATACACGTACATAAGAAATATTTTCTAAGATATGTAGAAATTCGCAATGCTATGCCAATTCTTAATATACCTAATTATTTGTAGACCTTAAAGCATACTTTTATTAGAAGCTTATTTTATTTTAGGCGTATGACGCCGTCGTGGCTTAGTGGCACAAGCGTGTGATTGTAGGCACGATGGTTGTGGGTTCGATCCAAACTGTGGCAATGAAATATTGCTTATTAATATTTTCATTTCCTTGCTTTGGGTAACAAGGAAAGCGCTGCGAAAAGACGTTTGCATGTTATTTTGGTGATTTGAGTATGAAATGCTAGCTCCATACCATTTGAAGGTATTATTGGTCAGTCGTGGGCAAAAACTGTGACTGTGAATGCGACTGTTTGTGGGTTTGGTCCCCACTCGAAGAAATGCAATATTTATTTAAATTTATATTTCCATCTCTTTGCTCTGGTGTCGAGTCAAAGCGAGGCGTTGAGTTCCGCCACTATGCACGCATTGATTCTAAAATTCGGCGGTAAGTGCTGAACGGAGTGTCTTATTACTAGGTTCCCTCTGCGTAGCCTGCTGTGTGCGGGATACAGCATGAAGATTTTTTTTTAATTGACACTAATAAATAGTTGTGAATCAGCAAATGTTTGACATAAAAAAAATGCCGCCTTTTTAGCACCGGTTCTTGTCAGGTCTGAGTGAATAACTTTTTATAATAAATAATTTAACGTTCAATAAATTAAGCATATATGAATAAAATATGCATACATATTTTGAATAAATTTGACTTTGACTTTGCGAGGTGGTTGTGAGTACGATTCCCATTCACAGCAAACAGTTATAAAAGTGTCATTAGGCGGTTCTAGTAGACAAAGTGCAGTATTGAGTTCCGCAGCTCAGCACTTAATCTTTCAAAAGTTGGCGTGGAGAATGCAGTCTTTGAACACAAGGTCCTCTGTCTGCCCTGCAATGCGTGAAAAATGTGAACTCAACACGCATCGTCTCGAAAATTGAGCGGGATATGGAAAACTTAGTGTCTCACTTTAGGTAATACCTGGGGAAGTAGCCTTCTTTCTACCTCTCCAGATATATACGGTATACAGTTTAAATCTTCAAAAGGAAAAACAAACATAACCGTAAACAATGTTGTCACTATAATAATAACTACATTATAAAATCAATTTAATTATTTATATTGTTTGACAACTTAATAACTTTTAATTAAAATAAAAAACCTTTCGCCCTTCACTTTACAATATGAAGGACTTGTATTGTTAAATAAGAACAATTGTTTTATAATTGTAAATGATTTGCAAATATTTATTATATAGGTACTATACTGTAGTTATTAACTTAGTTAATAAATTAAGTATTCAATGTAAAACTAATTTTCGTTTCGAATATATAGTTCCTGAGATTAAAGCGTTCTACTAAACGAATTTTATTCGTAAATGTAATCTATGAATGAAAACGGCATCTCAAGATAGATCTCAGAGTTGAGAGTGGTTTATAAATACGAATCTAAATTTGTTTAGTAGTTTCAGCCGCGTGGTCAAAAGAAAATATTTAAGATGTTTATTGCTATATCGAATATAGCCTTCCTGGATAAATCGACTACCCAACAAAAAAATTGCAATAATTAGTTCCAGAGATTATCGCAGTTCACCACACAAACTTTTCATCTCTATATTATTATTTATAAATATTTTAATACATTTTAAAATAAACACGTGGCTAACAAAAACGCGGCAAGAGTAATCATTGTGGTATTACACAACGAAGTTCGTACTATTACGGTCACGATTAGTGGCTAGCTTCATTCTCATGCCGTCTCTTTCAGACCTATGGAATTTAAACAATTTGTGTATTACCTTTCACTCACGCACTCCAGTTCGCATGTAACCGTCGTGAGAGTAGGTTATGTCGCGTTGTTACCCAAAATCGTGATAACTTTCGTAATACAAAATAAAAAAACAATAATTTGCGAAAGTATAACAGTGATTTTGTGTACGTGTTTAACAGTTCAAAAGTGTTGCTTGTGTTGTGTATTGTTGTTTATTGTAACTGGAACTTGGATTTTTTAAATGGTTTGTAACAATTTTTTTTTATTATCTTTTTACCCAGTTTTTGTTAGAACGCGCGAACATAAAAATAAAATGTAAGGCTGTATAGATTACGATAATGATGTTTTTAAGTTTTTATGGTCTGTAAATTAAAAAGGTAAAGAATAAGTAAACACCCGCATTATCTCTGACCCAAGGTTGTACAACAATCGATTTATAATTCCACACACTTGTGTAAACTTCACTTATTGTTAAATTCGGTTTCGTCACAAAATGGCAAAGAGAGACAGGTAAGAGAGGCAGAACTCAGTTGATCTTCGAGACACTATCGATGATACTGACGGAAGGTCACGTAAAAAGAGATGACGAGGCTGATGGCAGTGAATAAGGCAAAAAAGGTTCTCTCTGTAAAACGAAACAGAAAAAACAGATATAAAAGTGGCAAATTTCAATAAAAATCTTTTATTGTGTCCAATGTGTCTGAAGTCCCGCTCTTTACATAAGATTTGAAACTGTCTGGACAGTAAACTAAAGTACTGTCTAGCCACTACAGTAGTGGTAATTTATTTTCTATTCTATTCTTGAAATTCTTGTTTTTATAAAACATTTTACAAGTAGCTGTATAGTATTTTATTTTTATGACTTCTGTATGACAGTGTGTGTGACTATTTTTTTATATTGCATTACGTTTTAGTGCTATGATAATATTTTTTTTTCTCTAGTTTTTTTTGTGTAGGCATTATACTTTCATACCTTTGCCTCATTTTAAACAAAATAAAGATAAAGATAATAATTTAATATGTCAATAACAAAATATTGCGTAACTTATTAAAAATTAAAACAGCACGAAACCAAAATCCCAGGTAGAAGGTAGCAGGTAGTTTAAAAATATGAAGGTATTTACGATCGTATTTGTGATAAAAATCTTTTTATTTCCTTTCTCATATAATTTTTAAGTTAATTGGTTTTATTAAATAAATATTATGTGCAATATCCTGCTGTTATAATATATAACTGTTTTAGATAACGTTCGAGTTAAAATAATCGTTTTAATAACGTAGCTCGTTTATAACTTATCTTTATTAGGTAAATTATACAATGGCTTATTATCGGCTACGATATTTGAGGCCGTCGTGGCTCAGGGACACAGGTGTGTGACTGTAAACGCGAGTGGTTGTGAGTTCGATTCCACTCGACGAAATGGAATATTTATTTTAATATATATTTTCATTTCTTCGCTCTGGTGTCGAGGCGAAGTTTGTCGTTTAGTTCCGTTCTCAATACGCAATGCCTCATGAATTAGGCGTAATGTGGAGATCGGAGTGTCTTAACACTAGGATCCCTCTGCCCACCCTGCTGTGTATGCTACGGGATAAAGCCTGCAGCTGATTTTTTTTTAATTTATTCGATTATACAGTGACTTATTGTGAAGTGGAATATTTAGCCATATTAATATTTATATGATTGTTTAAAATTCATATAAACATTAACTTACACGGAAGATAATCCTGTTAACACTGCAGCTGTCATTTATTTACTAAATAACAATCGCAACTTAGTATATAAATACTATATTCAATTAATAGATTAGAGACACAAGCGTGCGTCTGTAAACGTGTCAGTTGTGGGTTCGATTCCCAAAAGTGCCTCTGCTTGAATAGCAAGGCAAAGCGCGAATTTCCACCACTCAACACGCAATGCCTCTAAAATTCGACGAAAAATTCTTAATGGAAACGGAGTGTCTTAACACTAAGTTCCCAAAATTCCTCTGTTGAATCTACTACGTGCAAGGAACAGCGTGAAGTGACGCAGCACTCCGTTTCAACATCCAAAGGCATATCATATCATATCTCACAATTAAGGATTGATTTGAAATGTAATCTGCCTCGGCACTAAAGAAATGTATACGTGCAAAGTCTTATCAGCTTAGCTGTAATCGTTATCAGTGTGCAATTTATAATACAGGCAAGCTTATCTTGCGAACAAACATACGTATTTAACTACTTACGTACGTGTACGTGTATCCCGCAAATAGCAGGATAGGCAGTGCGAATCCAATGTTAAGATACTCCGTTCTCCATTTTGCGCTCGACTTAAGGATAATGCGTGTGTGTGAGTAGCGGAACTCAACGTCGCACTTTGCCTTTCACTGGGGAAACATGAAAATAATTTAAATATAACTCAACTCAATCAACAATCTTAAAGATTTGAACCTGGAACTTCTAAGATTCCGTAATATCCATCGGGCCATTACGATCAATTAAGATTATATAATAATATTGCATTTCTCAATAAAAACATATTGAATGTCAAGGTTGGGATCAGAATACAAGATTTATACTGACATATTATGTAGCTATATGTAATATGTATATAACATAGTGCAAAGGATCCGAGTGTAAACGCGACGGTTTTGGGTTCGAATCCACGCACTGAAATGAAATATTTTCTCTTTCATGTTCTGCTAACAAGAGAAAAATCTGTGTTGAGAATTTGAGACCTACCGCTCTACACGGTATGCTACGAATGGGCGGAGAGTGGGAAACGGAGTGCCTTAGCTCTAGTTCTGTGGCTACCCTACTATACATATGCGAGATACAAAGCAAAACTATAAAAACCTTCCCCCAAATGCGCTTTGAACTTACGACCATCACATTAAGTCACTGACGTCAGTATAACAATCATTTATCCCTTATCACTTTATGTAATGAATTCTACAAAATTTTCTTAGAAACTTTATCTTTTGTAATGCAAAGTAACCTTCAATTTTATTTGTTTTTATTTTATTATAATGCATTGCGACACGTTATTGTTAGTTCGTGGTTCGATGAATGGTATATTTTATATTATTAGTTGGCGTCGTCGTTTTACTGTCAGACTATACTAAGCGTGGGTTGCGGGTTCGATTGTAATTTAGGAGAATGTTTCTTTTTTTACTTACACGTTTTCTCCCTAACGTTTTAGCCAGAGAGAACGTAGTGCCAAACGCTACAGTTTCTGCATACCTCTTTCGCCTCGCCCACTGACGTCAACCTCTTCATACATGGAGAGTCCTTATGCTTTTTACGTAACCTTTCTACAGTATCATCGATACTGTCTCCTTTAAGGTAAACCGAGTTTCCCTTTGCCTCTCTTACCAATCACTGTTGCCTATATAGCTTCTTGCCATTGTTTCATCTTTTTTTTTTGTAAAAATTTCTCTAACAAAATTTGAAGCTCTTAACCAAATAGAGTTCTATATATAAGTACTATAAGTAGGAATGCAAGACAAAATAGACACCAAAAGAGTTTCCAAATCAATTGAAACCAACAAGTGTACTCAAGTATTAAAAGGTAAATCCATTGAGGCTGTCATTGAATTAAAGATTCCTTTGTTTCCTCTAAAACAAGAAAACGACAGCGACCGAGATTTGCTCGAATAGATTATTATAATGCAGAAACATAAAAACCTACGAACACACAAAAAAAAGAAAAACTCAATAATTATTGGTTGTTATTTATTGTGTTTTTGTAATTAGTTTTAATTGTCTTTTAAAATATTATTTATATTTTACCTATTTTCATATGTTTTAAATAAGTAACATCACTATTTAAATTTCTTTTAAGGTGACGGAACTCATCGCCGTAGTTTATCTTATAAATCCAAGAAAAAATATATTATACAATTTAAACAAGTAAAAAAAACAACTTTCTTACATAAAACTAATATATTTTAACTTTTATATAATATACACTTTGTATGAATATAGCCAGACTTATATTTATATATAAATTAATCGAAATATAGATATTAATATAATATAAAAACTCCGAATAACGATAATTATACAAAAAGATAAAGATGGCGTTGAGTTCCGCCACCTAAAACGAAAATTGGAAAATACCGCTACGAGCGGAGATTGGAGTGTCTTCACTCTAGGTTTTCTCCATTTGTCTTGCTATAATGGGAATACAGCATGAAAGTCCAACAATCCCTAAATAAATAAAAACACACATCTATTTAGGTAATAATCTGTACACGGAAACGAACCCCTTACCCTATTAATTGGAAATTCATACATATATTATATATATAATAGCAAATATAACTTTGTATTAGTTTCCACCACAAAGGATTTGCGGTCGTCAAAACGGATCAATTAACGTTTGTATTGTGTATAGCTTTCTTAGTGATTTCGAAATTAAATGTAAACTACCTACCTGTTGAGTGATTTTGATTGTTCGTTTTATAGTGATTTGTAGTTCAAATAAATATATAAATGTCTTGCTTTATATATTTATTTATGTATTGTTTACATAATTATGATGATATTTTGTTTTAAAAATTATAATAAAATATTTTTTAAATGTCTCTTATTTTTCTTTTACTATTTATTATGCTTTTGTTTTACACTGTATCCCGTATATCATATAGAGACAGAAACCTAGTGTTAAGACACTCCGTTACATACTTTCCGCCCAAATTTCAACTTCGTGTTTAGTGTCTAATCGCAACGCAGAGCTGTCGTTTTACTTGAGCGAAAAAACGAAAATAATTTATACACCGAAGTAAATCGAACCCACAACCGCCGCGTTTACAGCGTTTACTATAATTAGCCTTATATTCTATATAAAAACTAGTACTTAAAGCAAAAAAAGTAATTATTACTTAGTGCTTTAAAACTAGCCTCAACTAAATACGGTTTAATCGAACACGCTCTTGGCAACCGTTCAAGGAGTCCTGATTTCGATTCTCTTTTGTACAGATCGATGTGGTACAATTTTCTTAGCTTTACGCATCTCTCTGATATGGCAAAATAAATAGAGTATTGTTTAGAGACTAGTGAGATTATGTGTTTTGATTTGGTTTTGATTTTACATTTAATAGCGAAACTTAACGCCGCACTTTCTTTAGCAGAGCGGACAAATAAGAATAAATTTAAGAAATATAATGATTGAGTTCGGTATTCGGAAAAAAGTGGGTAACGGAAGTGTCTTAATGTTATCGGAGTGTCAACACTCAAACAGTAGGTTCCCAGCTTTCCTCTGCCAACCCTGTTATGTGTGGGGTACCAAGAGAAGCTAAAAAACATATATTTAATCATTTTCCTGAGCGACGTACGCATTACCATCGTTTTTGACTTAAAAAACCGTAATCTAAGAAAAAAAAATCAAATATCAAAAGTCACAAGCAACTAAATTTAAAACATGTTTCTTAACGCGTTATCAATGAAACGTGACTCCGCGTGCAATAAACCTATTTTTATTTTATCCATAGAAGAATATTTCAACATAACATTCTACGTTTCCAGCAATTTGCTCGCTTTAATTCATTTGAAGACCTCGTGGCTCAGCAGCACAGTGTTAAAATGGTTGTGGGTTCGATTCTACAAAAAATGTTCCGGTAACAAGACAGAGCAGTTTAGTTCCTAGGAAACGAAGTGTCTTAACACTATTTTCTCTCTGTGTATACTGCTTTATGTGAAATATAGCACGAAACTGCTATAAACGTTTTAAACCGGTTGTAATCTTACATCAGATTCTAACTAAAGGGTTAAGTTTGAATAAAAGACTTGCATAAAAAATCTTTTGTGAATTTGAACTTAGCATTATTAATTTAAATGAAATGGTCTTTTTTTTGTAAGATGTTATTTTTTCATATTTAATTCTTTTAATATCTTATTCAATATTTTGTCTAAAGAATACTAATAACGTGCTTATAATTTTTATTTAGTAAGTCTAGTGTTAAGACACTCCGTTCCACACCGTCCTTTATGTCGCTGTAAAACGGCGGCTCAACTTCGCCGTTTGCCTTATCACCAGAGCGAAGACAAGAAAATATAATATTTTTCATTAAAATTATTTTTTCTATCACATCATTCACCTGTAACAAGAAACCGAGGTTCAAACGACACAAATCAATAATTTCCAAGAAGAATTGACGGACATTCATATACATACCTATCGGTTTACTAAGAATTTTTTGCTCATTCCAAGAAATTAGCAAGAAATATTAAAAGAACACAGTAAGAAATGAAAGATACATATTATAAAGTATTAAATAAAAAAATCAACTTCACGCTGTATCCCGCACTCAACAGAGGGAACCTGGTGTTTAGACACTCCGTTCCCCACGTTCCGCCGAATTCAAGAGGCATTGCGTGTTGAATGGCGAAACCCAACGCCGCGCTTTGCCTCGACACCAGAACGAAAAAATGGAAATATAAATTTACATACATATTTCATTTGCTCGAGTCGGGATCGAACCCATAACCAGTCGCGTTTAGAATCACACTTCGTGTTCCTGCGCACACAACTGATCTCAAATAATACTGACATATATAAAAAAATTTAGAAAATGTTTATAGTTATACGCCTAAATATATAAATGAATAACTGTATTTTAAACCGACGTTAGCCAATCCACGGTCTGTGGTCACGGCTATTTGATTCGCGAGAGTCAAAATATCATAATTTTTCCCTCAGCTTTGTTGAGCCAACCAAAAACAGGTAAAAATTTGAAGGTAATATATTTGGTACCTTGAAGTTTTTACCTGTGCCTACCATATCTCAAAAACTCCTAAATCGATTTTGATTTTACTGAATTGTTCTTATAGTTGAAATTATACTACTTGTTATTACATAATTTATAAAAGTGTAATTCTTATTTGTTATTATAATTGATAGATAAGATAAACTTTGCCAAAATAGGAATCGAACTGAAAACCACTAACCACAGCCAACCACATTATTACATGTACATCTCAGCCTATTCACGAAGTGACCAAACAATATAAATATTACACATAAGTTTTTTTAGCTTCCCGCTGTATCCCGCACGCACGCTAGTACCAGTGTTAAAACTCTCCGTTTCCATTAAGACGCTTCCGTTCCCCACTAACCGCTAAACTCTGGAGGCATAGCATGTTGAGTGGTGGAATTAAACGGCGCGGTCTTTGTTACCAGAGTAAATAAAAATATTAAATATTTCATTACTCGAGAGGGATTCCAACCCACAACCTCTCGCGTTTAGCCCATTCCAGCACGACGGGACACGAGCTCACATCACAACCTATTATAAATTCTTAAAATAGGTATTCTCTAACTTAAACTTCGCTTTAGGAACCGGTCTCGAATGCAAAAACAAACGCGAACGAGTTTATTGTACGGTAATTATGAAATTATACGAAGTCTTCAAAGAGTCGGCTTTTATATTGATTTTTACCAAAAAGAATGGTTATTCTTGTCGGTTTTAGAACTATTTAGTATCTTATTTAACAAGACAAATTAATATTGAGGCCAGTCGTGGCGCAGGGGCACAAAATGTGACTATGAACGTGACTGGTTGTGAGTTCGATAACCATTCAAGGAAATTTAATATTTATTTAAATTTATATTCAATTTCTTCGCTCTGATGTCGAAGGCAAAGCGCGGCGTTGAGTTTCGCTACTCAACACGCAGTTCCTCCATAATTCGGCGGAAAGTGGGGAACGAAGTATCTTAACATTAGATTTCCTCTGCCTACGCTACTGTGTGCAGTATACAGCGTGAAGCTGATTTGATTTTTTGATTAACTTTTAATATAGGCCAGACGTTCGAACCCACAACCATTGCGCTTATTAACAGACACTGCACCACAACGCCCTCAATGTATATAATATAAAAATAATATATTAAACATTTAAAATAAAAACAAAACCTAAATATTCATTTAAGCTTATCACACGCATCTCATATTTCATTTTTGTTAAGAACTCGCTGGTTATTTATTTTAAAGATGTTTATTTCTTACTTTGGTTCCTTTTGGGTGAAACACGTGTGTGCACAGTCCTAGCTTGTTTTGCTTTGTGTGATTGTAGGTTATAGGTTTGAATCTTTTTTTGTATAAATATCTGATATTCAAATATATCAAAGTGGGTTACTCAAGTCCCAATAATTCGACAACAGAAGTATTAACCAGTGGTCAAATTATTAATTACGTCATTCATTTATTATGTGAGACGATTTTATGCCATTTTTGTCTAATGGCAACAATAAAAATAATTTCAAAAAAACAAGGTGGAATAAAAAATAGAAAAAAAGTATTAAAAAAAAATCATTTTAAAGTAACATAATTATTAAAAAAAGGATATTTCATAATAAATTTCATAAAAGAATATAAGTGCAGTAAAACGTAAAAAAAAATATAATATGGTAATAATCTACATTTTTTTATTATACTTGGTTTCGATTTTTATTAGCATGGATATAAAATACTTTACAATCGGTTAGGAGACCCAACAATTTACGTTTTCTTTTTTAAATTACAGAAAGGATTTAAACAGGTCCCTGTTCTAGAGCTTCGGTTCATTTTGGAGATTTCATGTTGGGTGGCGGAACCCAATTTTTCTTTATCTAATTAGTTCGTAAAAAATAAACATTTACTACTTAATATTTTTATTAAATTCATAATTTGCTTAGCAAGGCAGAGGGAACTTAGTGTCAAGACACTGTGCCCGCAGTGTCGGAACATTGTGTGTTGAGTAGTGGAAATCAACGCCGTGCCTAATCTTTTGTTACCTACGCAATGAAATGAAAATAATTCGTTTTCCCATGTGGGACCTCAGGACTCTAGTGTTTATAGTCGGTCGTTGTACCGCTGCGCCACGACGGCATCAACACAAATCCGAATGCGAATCGAATTCATAACCGTCAATAGCATAAGCTACATTTAATTTTAATCTTAATTTAATGGGCTGGTTAACAGTATTTTTTAACCCTCTGGACTAACCAATAATAACGAAACTTTATCCCGGAACTCGAACCTACGACCGACCTTCGTTCAGTAAACAGTGACGTCAACATGCATTTTTACACAGTCGAATGTAATAATGGAATTAAGTAGAATTTAATAATATCTAGGTATTATACTTTAATCGCGTTAAATTAGAGACCTTGAAAGTGAAATTTTTTGTCTGTAAATTAAAAGTGGTAAAAAGATTTTATTTTACAATAAATTATTACGTAATAGAATATAATAGATTTTTTGTAAAATGGGTTTTTTTCATATGATTTTTTTTCGTAGGTTTTTAGTATTGATTGTGTTGAACTTGAACTATATTTGTAAAGTTATCAACGAAGAAATAAGTATTATGTATATTTGTTTCATGGAATAATAATTATTGATACGGGTTTTACTATTTTATTATTGATTAATTTGCTTAAAAAAAGATGAAAGTTGTATTATCTGCTCTTTATATTACAGTAAATTCTAATAATAAAATTTCTAAGGAAAATTATAAAAATTACAAACGTTAATGACTACCTGTCTCGTCCAGAGATGTTTCTCATTATGTTTTATAATTTAGCTTTTTATCTAATTATTTAAAAGAAAAATTATTAGATTTTTTTGTAGCTAAATCAGTCAACAATGATTATTTTAATGAATAAATAAAATAATGATTATCTGAATTAGTATGTAACTAATATCTTTTTAATTTACTAAATGAATTTCAGGATGTATCCCGCGTACGGTAAGCAGAGGGAACCTAGTCACTTAATTTCTTAGAAAATCTATTAAAAGACCGTGGCATAACACGTGTGTGTGACTAAACGCCTGTCGCGTTTACAGTTGTGGGTTCGATTCCCACTAGAGAAAATACAGTGTGAACCAGAAAAAACTACTATCCAGACAAAATCGGACAGATATTTAACATAATAATACATATCCCATATAATAGCCAGGCCAGGCCAGAACCAGGCCAGTCGTGGCGCAGGGGCACAAAGTGTGACTGTAAAATCGACTGGTTGCAGATTCGATCCCCATTCGAGGAAATGAAATATTTATTTACATTTATATTTTCATTTCTTTTGCTCAGGTGTCGAGGTAAAGCGTGAGTTCCGCCACTCAACACGCAATGCCACCAGAATTCAGGGGAAAATGGGGACGCACGGAGTGTCTTAACACTAGGTTCCCTCTGCCTACCCAGATTTATGCGGGATACAGCGTTATCTATATAATTATTAATATCGCGTGATATCGTGTAAGGATAACAGTGGTTATAATTAACGACATATATCTCTTTATCAAAGACGCGCTCCGCTTGAGATTCAATTAATTATTGCTTAACCAACTTTCACGTAATATATAGTGTGAATTGCGATATTTATGTATGGAACACACGAAAATGTGTTTTCTAAATGTGTATCATGTATGGCTGATGGATGGTCTAAGTCTAAGTGATTGATAAGAGAGATTTTTGCTTTTTTAACATGATTGAGGCCGAGATGTAAACGTGCGACTGTTGTAGGGTAAAGGGTTCTATTCTTAATCGGGGAAATTAAATATATTTTCATTTTCTCGCTTTGGTAGCGAGGCAAAAAGCGGTAAGTATTGCTACTCATCACGCAGTGCGTCAAGAATTCGATGGAGAGTAGGGAAGTAGGGAACAGAAATGTCTTCATGGGAACGGAGTCTTAACACTAGGTTCCCAGATTCTTTCTGCCTACCCAGCTATATGCGATATACAGTGTGAACCTTAAAATAACTTGACTAGCTAATATAGCATAGCCGAACTACTCTAGAAAATTTTTTGCTCCTAGGACTATAAATAAACTTTAGTTAAAAGATTGTTTCTTTTTTTGCTTTCTTACTTCACCTAAATTCGTTAAAGAACCCATTTTGTTACCAATTACGCCAATTTGACCGTTAATAATGAATATATTGAGGCTTGACCGCGATTAATGTAACATTTTATCATATTCTGTATGGGCGAATTAGTAGCACATTCAAAATAACTGCGAAACGAAACAAAATTTTTGTACAAAAAATATTTAACCGTTATAAAATTTAATTAACGCTACAGTAGGATTGTTAGTTTTAAATTATAATATTTTATACACGCCATAGTTACGAGTTTGATTACTTCTCGATGAGAGCGATTTCGATTAAACAATTTAAATTTTTCGGTTCTGGATCTAATTTTAATCAATTCACACCAGAAGTTTATGAGATTATTGCGTCCATACAAATAAACTCTCCAACTTTATAATATTAGCAAAGACGCTGGTAGCTCCGCAATACTAATAATAAGGAATAATTAAAAACAAGAACATATAAATGTCTCGTATACGGCAATAAAGTCACATACTCATTATGAAGTCAAACCGCATATCTTTGCGTACGGGTTATCTAGATGCACTCACTTGTTTCCACACTTTTGAATTTAACGGTTTTATACGATCGCAAATATTTTATTTCGATTTAAATGTTGAGTAAAACGGTTTTGGGTTCGATTTCCACTCGGAGGAATTAATTATTTGCTTTTTCTCGCTCTGGTAACAACACAAAGCACAGCATTCGGTTCATTTAATCAAAATGCAATGTCTTAAAATTTGTTATTACTTTACCTTACTATATGCGGGATACAGCGTGAAATTAAAAAAAACAATCATAAATTTTATCTTTTAAAAGAGAAATTTTATAAAAACATTATTTTTCTCTCCACATTAACCTACGTAATTTTTTATTGCAAAATTGATCGTAGTTTCTTCAAACCGCATCTGTAATAGCCTTGAATAATTTCATACAACAAATTTAATGTATGAAGTAAAACACGTTAGAAAATGTCTTACGCACTTTCATTTTTACTTTGCATTTGACTAGATAGTAGCCTGCGGCTTTACGTGCTTTGGATTTCTTAAATTTTATTTATATATAAAAGAGGTAAAATGTTTACCTTTATTTTAAGTCTTAAGGGTTAAATACGAATCTTGTAATTTGAATTGTTGTATTTAACTTAAATTATTAACTAATAACTAACTAAAACAGAAGGTGAAGTAACTTAAAACGCTTTCAGTTATAATCAATAAGCAAGATATTTTATAAATAATATTATAATGTTATTCCTGATTTCTTAAAATTTTTGGTGGTCTATTATAAAAAAATCTAGAAACACATTGAAATATTATATCCAGATCGATACAGCTTTTAAGGAGGTATGGGGTGACAAACACACGTACAAAATTATATATACCGATGAAAAAAACATGACCAAAGTTTATGTTAATGTAGATAAATATTTAGTTTTTTATGAATGTTAATTTAATTCTAATTAGTTCCATCCTCATTTAGCGTTTTTTTGTGATAATAATGAAACGTGTAACGTTCGTGTTGTAAATTATTTATTTTTTAAATTTATTTATTTAGTATTAGTAGTGCCTGTAGTAAGGCGATGGTTCTAAGTTCGCATCCCACTTGCTGGTGGTGCTTTTTAACTTTTTTCCCACATCGCCGTGGGCAGGGGAACAATGTTGTCATAATTTACCGTCCATAAAACCGTCGCACCCAATGTGCGACTGTAAACGAGGCGATTGTGGGTTCTAATCCCAGTCGGCAGAACGATTTATTTTCTTGAAATTCACCACTCAATAGACAGTATCTTGAAAATTAAGTGGAATTGCAGAACGGAATGTCTAACCAGTAGGTTCCCTCTGACCACCCAGCTATATACGGGATACGGCGTGGATATAGAAAACAAGACTATCCCATAAAAAGCAGGGGACGTGGGAAGGTAAAATATGAATGCTAATTTGCCTAACATATTCATAATGGTGTCCACCATTAAGCTAGACCATAATTCCAGTCTAGACTACATTTTAATCTAGATATAATTTTAGGAGTACGTATGCTATAATTTTGTTTTGCACTTAGCTACTTTATCAAATTTACTAAGCGTAGACTACTTGGTTTGTATTCAAAAGTGCACTTTAAAACTATTAAGTTAGAGTTTAAATTTGTAATATTCAATTTTATAGTAAAATAACCTATCAAAAACAAGTTTTTCTAGTTCCTCTTTTTGCAGGAATCGTATGAATTATAAATTTTTATATGTGCGTCGTCGGATGATGAGCGTAA
This sequence comes from Heliconius congener, assembly GCA_018230605.1. NCBI lineage: Eukaryota > Metazoa > Arthropoda > Insecta > Lepidoptera > Nymphalidae > Heliconius > Heliconius congener. The sequence continues at coordinate 2,748 of DWAO01000841.1, read as the reverse complement.
ATAAAATCATGAACTTTAAATGTTTCCGTGTTTTTATGAAAAAGATTAATATTTAAATGGAAAGAATGGAAAAAATCTACCTAATTAATATAAGCTGAGCAGGTCGAGGGTTCGATTCCTATTTCATATTTTAATTTCCTCGCTCTATAATAAGGTAAAGCGCGTTAAGTTCGACCACTCCATATACATTGCCTTGACGATTCGATGGAGAATGGGTAATAAAGTCTCAAAGCTAAGCCCTCCAAAGTCTTTGTTAGTGTACCTATATGGTAATTATTCTAAAACTAGCGGACCCGCGCTGCTTCGCCCGCTTGTACTATATGAATATTTATTACATATATGTGTGTGTGTGTGTGTTTTTTTTTAGTTTTTGTATAGGCATAGTAAGAAAATATAAGCGTAATTAAGCTAAAAAGAGCAATAGGTAGACAAAAATAAAGGAAATTAAATTCTTAATATTTGAAAAAATACCAGAGTAATTAAAACACCACTTAATGCTGAATTCTAGAAGCCTTGCGAGTTAAGTGGTGGAACTCAACGCCGCGCGTTGTAGATAAGCGGATTTTGATGAAACAAAGCAATTGGTGAAAGTTTTAAATAAATGAGTTTAGTAGGTACTTTCAGAGTTAAGCGTAATCATACAGACAGACAAAAAATTTAAATAAATGCTTTCTATTATTATTTTTAAGTGTCCCTCTATCAATTTCAGTCAAAAATACTAAATATACAGACAAAATATTTTTACTGTTTTATTATATGTATAGAAGTTTAAGAATAGATAGATAGAAATTTAGTTTTATTATATTTTGAAATTAAAACCTTTTTATTACACAAATATATTCAGGCCCTTGCTTTATTAAAAGAAAACTTGTATTTTTATGGTATATTATGGTAATATAGATAAAATTAACTTGGAATTGGAACTATATTACATAGAAATTACATATGATTTTAAGCAAAAATACAAGCCCAAAGAATATTTTGCTTAGATTTACATATTTTCGGCATATACGATATTGTAGCATTGTAGGCAGATATTTCTTTTAAATATATTTTAAGAAATTTAAGAATATTAGATGGTTTAAGTTTTTTTTTTGTGGCAGAACTCCACGCCGCGTTTTTTATTATTATACGAGGAAATAGCAAACATCAATACATATACAAATTGTAACAAATAATTTTCTCGAGTCGCGATCAGACCCATAATGATTGTGTTTAGATTAATCATGTTTATTATTCATTTATTTTTATATATTATCTAGTTACTTTTGGCTCAGTTCTCGCATTATCCGACGGTTCGATTCCATCAAGACAGAATGCGGTGTTAAATTCCCCTCTCGCCACACCCTCCGCTCAATACGCTCTCGAAAATTAAATCAAAACTATTTAACGTCTTTATATGTAAAGCCCGGTGGCACGTTGATTTTGAACCCGGTATACTCAAAACGTATACCGGGTTCGATTCCAATGCAGAATAAACCAAACTACCATTTGTCTACAGCTAGAAAGCTAGATTTATGTACCAGTCTATAATTAACAGGTTGCCGGAGCATACCAAGTGATTTGGCAACGATCGGCAAGTTTACAGCCTATGCCTCAATGGAAAGTACAATAGGTCAATAATGTTATATTAAATGCCATGAATTTAAGATATTTAGAAATATTTAATGTTACTTTTAGAGTTTATTTAAAGCGTTATCGTTGGTTAACGTAATGTGTTAAGCCGATGCTATGGTTGTGAGTTCAATTTTCATTTGGGGTAATTATTTAGTTCAGTTTCGCTACTTAATATGTTATTATTTAATTCTGTCTCCTCTTGTATAATGCTATGCAGATATTTTTTTTACACTTAATGTTAATATTCACGTTACCTCAACACCAAATCACTCCGTTTTCTGAGTTTTTATAGAAAAAAATATTCTCTCGTTCTTATTTTTATGTAGAGTGTAACATCGAATTAGCAAAGAGAATTAATAACATTATTATCTAACAAAAATTATAAAAAAATCGAAATTAATAAAAAAATTCTATACCAAACAATTATTTTAAATATTCAAAATCCTATTTCCCGTATCCACTGTAACTAACATTGTAACGTTCTCTATTTGACTCCTTACACTGCATACTAAAACCACATTCACCGGTTATCCTTTAAGAGAATGGTCTTGCCTTGAAGATTAAATGCTTCTAACTATCTATCTTATTATTCGCTAGCCAGGTATCCAGGTAGCGGAGGTTAAACAGTGTATTGACATTTGGCACAATAGATATTGGGCTTCGGCTGTTTGGTCCATTTTAATTAAAAAGTTGAAGGAAAATGTGACATTGACGTTTGTGAAAATTTACGTGACATCGGTTTCAATTTAAAGAACTTTTTATTTGAAATTATTGGTGAGTTTTATTGATCGCATTGTACTATAAGTATTTTTACTTTGTATGTGTATATCTGTATGTCTGTCTGTGGCATTGTAGCTCCCAAACGAATGAACCGAGTTTGATCAAGTGTGTTTTGCTTAATAGGCGACTTGATCCGCGTGTACTTGATTGACATGTTTCAAGTTGAAGTTCAAGACGTTCTTCCGTTCGAAACTCATCAGTTAACAGTTAACTTGATACTTTAGTAAGTATCTACATATGAGAAGAATTATGAATAAAAAAAATATAGCCAGTCGTGGCGCAGGGGCACAAAGTGGGACTGTAAAACCAACTGGTTGTGGGTTCGATCCCTACTCGAGGAGATGAAATATT
>DWAO01000840.1:0-22077 GCA_018230605.1 Heliconius congener | reverse complement strand
TTGGGTTACATTATTGCATTTTTATTAGGGATCTCTATTTTTTTTGAAAATGTAAAATAGCCTATGCTGGTCAGTGAAGATACAGCTTTCTAATAGTGAAAAAAATATTGAAATCAGTGCAGTAGTTTTTGTGTGAAAACTCTACAAACATACACACATACATACATACATACAAAAATACAAATTTTACCTCTTTATAATATTAGTATAGAAAAATAAAAAGTACTCAAAAATTATTTGAATGTCAAAACAATGGTAACAAAAGGACAACAACAGGTGCTCTAAGACGGTGTCTTGACGTCGTTTTACGGCCGCGATCCTAAATGCGCTCTGGAAGTGTAAGACTGAATTAACATCTTGTAAAATGTTTATAAATCGACATCAAGAGACGCGTTAACTACTTAAAATGCTACGATTTAATAACTTATTTTTATACACGGTTATAGCTCAGTGGAATAATAGAGCTAAGGTGAATCAGGTGAGTTGGTTATGCTAATATTACGCATCATCATAAAGTAAAAATGTAAACGTTTAAATAAAAAGAGAGTGGTAAATAAATTCTCTACGTCCTTCCTATTCTATGTTATATAACATAATAATCAGTTATTTAGCTTGTGCCCACAAACAGCAGGGTAGGCGAAATTACACTCCGTTCCTCATACACAGCCTGTCTGTCTGTCTCTATGTCGCTTGGAAATATCGAATTGAAAGATAAACTATGTAGATATAGATCAGCCCCATAATTTCCTAAAAAAATATATTTCTAAATTTACTTAAAAAAAATATGGTTTATAAAGCAAAAAACATGTATTTTGACACAATAAAGGGAATCAAAATGAATAGGATACTTCCGGTTAACCTAGAACTTTGACATTTTTCAGTAGGCATCTACAGAAAGTACTAGTTCAGGAAACAAGACTGAAATCTATGTGGTTAAATCCTAAAAAATAATGGTCTTAAATAGTAAAAAAAATGCGAACTTTGACACTGTAAAGGGATTTAAAATTACTACAGTACTTCCGGTTAAACTGAAATTACGAAATTTGGCACCCAGCGTCTACAGGTTTCTTTAGGAAAAATCTGAAAACTATACATTTGTGGTAAAATTCTAAAAAATAGTAGCCTAAAAAGAGGGCAACATTTGGTATTAAAGCTGCTAGTTCAAGTGAGGTATCAGATGAAAGACTTTGGTAAGCTAAGCCTGAATTAAATTATCCTAATTCCTTAAAAGCGGGAGACCTCTAATTTTTTTAATTTTGTACGGAACCCTCGATGGCGAGCCCGATTCTCATCTTTCCGGTTTTGTTTCTTGTTATCAGAGCAAATAATGCATTTCCAATTCGAATGGGATTCAAACTCACAAAAACTAAGTTTACAAGTTGTTGCTGTGAAGTCGCCACGACGGCTTCGAATAATCATAATATAATATACAACAACATACATAATATAATTTACATACACCAAAGACTTCTACCAAAGTTTCACTGGGAATAAACAAATAGAGCAAATACCTACTAATTATACATACACTGATAGAAACACAAACAATCTGCCAGATTGACTCGCATCTCTATTTATTTTGTTAGCCGACTTAATTAGATGTCTAATTATTTGTACATTTGCCTCTACTTTACTATGTACTGACGTGTATATTGAAATATTTTACAAGGTTATATTAATGTAAACTGATTCAATTTAGAGCACTAGCCACGTCGATTTATAGTAATATTGCTATTAAAATTAGTATTAATCGACGTAGGGAAAATATATTGTATGGTAAGTACGTCCAATTTTCTAGTAGTAGAGGAGCCCACGATGCTAAATTGGGATTTACTCGAGTATTATAGAGAGCTATTGGTTTGCGATCTATGGGATGAGTGGCTATAGATTTTCAAAAATGTTAAAAGAAAACTATTGCATGGATGTACCCGAGGGAGTCAGATATTGATATCATCCGTGTTCTACGTATTCTTAACAATGTAAGTATTTTAATCTGATTATTTCCATGATGGAGGTGGTCATCCATAAGGGTTAAATATGAGTAAAAAAAATTAATCGAGCACGTCAGCTTTTCTTAGGGAATATTAAATGAACCTGAAAAGAAGCTCTTATATTGGTTGTGACGCAAGCTCGCGGTCATTGTTAGAATGTGCAAAAGCAATTTCATCACTTTGAAATATTCAAACAGCGTCAGATTCAAATACATATAGCTCATCTTCTTGCCCTAGATGTGCTATCTTATAATCAACCTAGACTTGCCTAGTATGAAAATTACTTAAATTTTTATTTTGTTTAAAAACATTGATCGAAGTCAATTGAAAACGTGACATGACATCGTTGACAGACATGTTGAGTGGCAGAACTCGATGTTGTGTTTTGTCCTGCTACCAGAGGAAGAAAATGAAAACAATTTATATCCCCGAGTGGGAATCGAACCCACAACAGAGTTTCTCTCTGCATCACAACCACCCCACTGGTGAATGTTGATACATGTATCCCGTATACATGGGTCCTGACATCGGCTGTGGAAGTATAGTAAGGTGGATGAAATATATTTATTTTAGTGTAGGCAAACGTTTACAGCAAACGAAATAAAAAATAATATTAAGTTGCGGAATGACCAGTAAATTGGTTTAATTACTTAAAGAGCTAAGGGAGCATGCTTATATTATTTGAATAACACTTTGTTCCTTTTATATTTATAGCTACACTGTACTAACACTAGGTACTTACATTAAAAGGCTTAGCTTATGTTGACAGTCTAGATTCTAGGAATTATAAGTACTGTTCGTAATTACTTTGTGTGGTTCATTCAATTGATTCTGATGGAACTTTATATAATTATATAAATTTCTCGATGAGTTTAAACTCTACAACTAAGGTGTAGTTAAAATTTATACATACATTTCTGGCACTTTTTAATATTAATAAGGATTGTAGTACTTATAACCTCTACAGCCAATCGTTTCCAAATCGTGCTACCGCAATAATATGAAAGGATTAGAAATAATACGTATCATTAGTACATGAGGCCGTCATGGCGCCGAGTTCCCGCGTCTGTTGTAAATTTGATTTCCACTCGAAATAATTCATTATGTTCAGTTTTTAATGTGGTAAGAAGGAAAAGCGTGGCGTTGAGTTCCACTTCTCAAAACACAATATCTCGTAAATAGGTCGTTGTGAGAACGAAATGTCTTAACACTAAGTTTCCTCTACTCCTCTGCTAAAACAAAAAAAACTTACTCCACATAAGCCAAGACGTAATCCAACAACTATACCATCAGATAAAATTCACATTATTAATTAGAAGTGCTCGATAACACGACAGCGACCACAACTGCGATTGTCGAATTAATTTATTGGAGCGGAGCCGCGACCGCACGCCCGCGCCGATACCACTGATATTCTTTCAGAAGCCGCAGTGTTTGCGACACGGGTGTGGTGGGTCTAATGTGGAATTTATCAATAGTAAATGTTACGATAATAATTATTAGAACTAATTAATTTGATCCAAATGTAAAATGTGACTTTAATTTAAAGTCAAATGAGACCAGTCGTGGCGCAGGACACAAGCGTGTGAATGTTAACGCGACAGGTTGTCAGTTCGATTGTAGGTCCCATTAGAGGTAATGAAATATTGAATGTTTTGATTTATTTGCTCTGGTGTCATGGTAAAGCGCGGTATTGAGATCCGCCACACGTGGAAAGTAGCTAGTGGAGTGTGTTAAGATTATGCTCCCGCTGCTCACCCATCTACATGCGGGATACAGAGTGAAGTTGAAAAAAGAATGAATTGTGAAAACTCTCTTGAATTGTACAAACGTATTGCAGAATATTGTTCAGTATATTGAGCATGTATTGGTTTTTATAATAATTAAATTTGATGTATAACTTTAGTTCTTATATATTAAGTATAAATACCTCGTTGCGTCGATATTTATTTTTCGCTCATTGTTTTCAAAACCAAAAATATTTCTTGAGTAGAATTTGATCTTTTGCTTAGGAATAAATTATTTAATATTTTCACTTACTCGCTCTAGTAACAGGACAAATCACGGCGTTGAGTTAAACCACTCAACACGCGTAGTGCAGTATAGAGTGTCTTAGCACTATGTTACCTCTGCCTACTCTGCTATATAAAGCTTAAAAATAAAAAACAGTACCACAATGTTCACTTTTATAACTGCTCACACAAGCTGAACGCGAAGCTGTCTAGTATATACGTTATAGCCTCTTCGGTAGATACGCGGTTATTAATGCCGTAAATGAATAATTCAAGTGGAGAAGTCAATTATTTATGAAGGCATTGCTTCAGTCCATATTACACTTACAGTACGTTTGAAGATTATGCTGTTATTGCAGATTTCTTTGTATATTATATATTATGGGTTTTAACATTAAGTTAACATTTCGTTGTGGCGCACTCCTATAGAGTCTGATTGTAAATTCGACGTTTCGATCCTAACTCGAACAGTCAAAGTGCGGCGTTGAGTTCCTCAATATGTAATGTCTCGAAAATTGGACAACGCGTGGAGAACCAAATGTCTAAATACTAGACTCCCTTTGTCTACATTCCTATATGTTGGTTATGGCGTGAAGCTAATAGTTTGTGTTCAACAATTAAGACTCGTATCTAGTAATAGTGGCCTTTTTTGGGGACTGCAGAGACTGACTCTCTTGCAAAAAAATGAATAATAATTTCGTTCCCTGCTTTTCATTCCAAGAGAGATGATGCGTGCAATACTTACTTGGATTTAAAAAAAATCTTTATATATTTTGACCCAAAACACAACAAATTAGTACTAAACGCTAATTCCGCAACAACCTTAAACACAATTAACCTAACCAGACACAGTAGGGACAGGTTTACAACACTGTGACCAACAATGAGATCCGAGGAGGTCTTATCTTGAACAGATAGCAAGTTAGTTACAAGCACTCGTATTTATAGCACGTATCGCGATTTATCAGGAACAGCCCGCATCATGCACAGCCAAGGTTGGATTTTAGTGGATCAAAGTAAACTTAAGTAGTGGTTCGTACCTAAGACACATCATTATCAATATCTAGCTATGCTTATATATGCTTTTTTTAGGTTCAAGCAAGGTAGAGAAAGTAACTTAGAGTTAAGTCCGCTTTGAATCTAGTTAAGTGAATGATTAAGTGTGATTATACGTAGAGTAAGTCTTATGGATTAACTTTATGTAATAACCTATAGCCTTAATCAACAAATATAATATCCAATGTGAAAATATTATACAGTTCGGACTAGTAGTTTCTGAGATGAGTGCGTTCAATCAACCAAACTTTTGAGCTTTCAAATTAGTCAGAAAAATAGATATATCGAAACTATAAATCATAGAAGTAACAGCTCAAATATATAACAGATCAATAAATACATCGCGAGACTATGTCAATACAATGAAAAAACATTTTATTTCGTAGATATCAATGTAAGCCTCTAGGGGTAGGTTATATACGTATATTTCAACAATCCAAGATTCCCTTCAAAATTATTATTTTCTTCTCAGAAAAAAAATGTATTTATTTTAATATTTTTTGTTAATAAATTAGAAATATGGTTATTTAAAGAACCTTGAGAATTTGGTATGTATATCTTATTCATATTATTATTAAATTTACTCTTTACTTTACTATCATACATCGCTTGCTACTTCGATTGTGTGGATTTCAAGAAGTATAACAAAAAATCCCCCTTTCCATTTCTATAAGAATTTTGCGAAATTTCAGAACTTCCTAACCTAAGAGTACCTATATGCGAAATTTAACTTTCTAAGTGAAGTAGTTCCGTTTTTACATTGTCATACACTCAGTAACGGAAAATAAATGGTAATGATCATATTTTATATATAAGGAAAAAAACATAATTATACATTTACATTTTCTATTGAAAAAATGAAAAAATAAACAAGAAGAGGGGAGATAGATAGATATTGCAAATAGAAGTCTAAAAGTAAATAACGTCTTATAACAAATTAGTGGAAAAAGGTTTGTTTTTTCTATTTAATTAGTAAGTTAGTAAAAGTTTTCATGTATTTTAATTTTATAACAAATAAACAATTAACTGTATTCGTTTGTAAACTGCGCAGTCAACTGTTCATAGTAACAGAGGCTGATAGAGTTTATATTGATTCGATCATATTGGTTTCTTTTATACATTACTTAATTTCGTTGGATAAAATTTGGTGCCTAAAGATTTTTGTTAGTTCCATTTAATATTTCGTCTATAGCAGGGTAAGCTCTCGTATATTATGACCTAGTATTAAGATATCCCGTTCCTCCTTTTTTGTCGAAATTTAAGACGCTGTGTATTGGTTGGCAGAAATCAACGTCGCGCTTTGTCTCTCTGTCATAGTCTGTAGTAGTATTTACTACAATAAAGGTAGAACGGAGTTAAAACAAAATAGATACTAGAACTTTAAACTTTATTTTCAGTGATTATTTAAAATAGGTAAAGGCTTTAATTTTTAATTACGTGCAAGTTATTCTAACGAGGCGTCCCCCGTCCCACGTCCCGCGTCCCCCGTCCCCGGTCTCCCGTCTCCACATCGCTTAGTTGCAACGCTTAACTGCAGTCTTTACATAAATTACTAACTCCAATGAGGATGTAGGAAAGAATAATTACTTTAGAACAACTTTCACGAACTATGAGCCCCTGAAACGCTAATTATGGTATAAAATTTTAGTTAAAATATTGTAATTTAGAATATTATTAATTTAGAAAATAAAATTGAAGACTTGTTTTCGGTTGATGGCGCTGATCTCAGCACCTTCTGAAGGAGGTTTGAATAGAAAAAATATTTTTGTATTAAATAATCCGTTTATCGGGAGAAGCGATCAAAACAACAGAACAGCTAACGTGTTTAACTAGCCTGTACTTATATAATCACGTTATTTGTATCCACTGTACCTGCGATCTAAGAATGTGTCATGTGTCATACAAGCCTCTTAGTCATCTTCAATCACACGTCGATGTCACGTGTACAAACGAGTGTTGTATACTTTCTAGTTTTTTGTAGATATCTGTCAAACAGTACAAAGTAGCATGTCTGTTACTATGGAAATGAGTTTTCTGTTTATTTCAGTCATTTGTGCGATTGAAAGAGAAAACCTAAATAAATATGTTTCTTTTATTCTTATTTCCATACATTATACCTATTTAGTTCAGGTTACCTTTAAGTTCTTAATTTTATTCCACTGTTCCCACAATATATTATTTGTAAACTAAGTTCATACTTTATATTGCAAGTACTAAACTATACCTAAACGAAATTTGAACTCCCAGTTACCTCAACTCATACTTCCACTTAGTTGTTAGTGATATACACAGTAAAACAGTCTTTTAACCCTCGTTATCTACCAGTTAAACGCTTACAGCCGAAACTGGTGTTCAATAGGTAGTAGTACTCTAGTATTTGCCGACGCGACGCAATCACGTTAAATTGTTATAACGATACGAATTGTTTCATTTACGTTTTACGTGTAACGGTTATGAGTAATTAAATAAATATTCATGAAATGTAAATAGAGAGTGCTTTTTGTGTTGTTAAATACAAGTAATCACTTGTTATTAGTATTTACAGTATTTTGTTATTAAACTGTGATGGTATCAATAGTATGTTCGGCTGTTTGTAGGTGAATGTTGTGGGTTCATGTTCCATTTTTGTTTGGATGGTCAAGTTTATTCGTTTTTTAACTGAAGCCTCCAATTTGATGTAATTAAAAATTTGGTGCAAAGCAGTGAACATAATAATTATAACAAAAAATAAAGAATAAAATAAAATATAAAATTAAGTTACCTAATTTCACACAAAGTTTTTTGTTTGAGTTTTGGGAAATATATAAGGAAATATACGAGAGGAATAACGAACAATCGAGATTCTATCGTCTCCTATAAATATTTATCGATCAATTACTATTTGTTTTTAACTCAAAAACAAAACTGTTAATAATACATAATTCAGAAATAGCAAATATGGGTTGTTTTTCTTCTAAATTTTGCATTCAGTTGTTATCTAATCACAACAGTGACCGGTCATTTAGCATATTAAGATATCTGTTAGCGTTAAAGAAAGGTAAACGTGGCGTGCCCCGACGTGCCCCGACGTGCCCCGGCTTGCCCCGACGTGCCCCACTTAATACACCCAAGTTAGCGTGTCAAGTCGACTCGCGCCAATATTTACTAGTGTCTTGTAGATTATAACTTAATGTTTTGCAAAACTTAGGGCTGATCTATACAATATGTAACATTTGGATATTTTTTTCTGGTGATTTTGAAATGTTTATATTTTTTATGTGATTTTATCATTGTTCTGATCTTAAGTGTAGACATATTATTTAAATTTAATATGGTTTTAAATAATATAGTTATGTTATAAGTAATTGTATCCCTTTTGTTCTGTAAAGCAAGACAAGCAAATAAAATCGTAAGGTGATATATAAATAATAGAGGATATATAAGGAGGCCAATCGTGGCGCAGGGGCACAAAGTGTGACTGACTGGTTGTGGACACTCGAAAAAATTAAACGTTTATTTAAATTTATATTTTCATTTCTTTGCTCTGGTGTCGAGGCAAAGCGCGATTGAAATACTCAACTTAAAACGCAATACCTCCAAAATTCAGCGGAAAATGAGGAACGGAGTGTCTTAACACTAGGTTTCCTCTGCCTATCCCGCCGTGTGCGGAATACAGCGTGAAGTTAATTTATATAAGCAAATATTTATGAAATAGATATTTCGTGTCCATGTAGTATCAAAAACTAAATATCAAATGGCAAGAATATTTAATAACCATAATTATAATTATTAATGTCACTTCATTATCTCGCTGTTTGATTACAATTTCATATGAGATCGCTCGTAATTAACTGATTACACGAAAATTAATGTTTCACTTATCTGGTGATATTACATTGTGATTGTTTGGTGAGTCTAAAAAAAAATCTTGTCTTGTACAAGATAACGGTAACGTGAACTCTATAAAACATCTAATAATATATTTTATGGATAAATACAATTTAAAACTGTAGATGAAAAACTCTGACTCTCTTACACAGTAAACATAATTGCTGACTTATCATTGTTCAAAAAAGAAAATTTTACAAAAAAATCAAAAAGAGTTCTGTAAAACGTTACCCACTAACCCAATTTTTGGCGTATCGGGTTACGCTTTGAAACAAGCCTCAAACGCTTTTGACTTTAAATTTTACTGCCCTTTTACAATCTGTTCACCGTCGACTCGGGTTTGTCAAAGTGCACCTTTATATATGTAGAGTAAGAACGAATAAGTTAGTATTTGTGTATTTTACACTAAAAATAATATTTTTTAAGTATATACCAGCAGTAGCACAGTGACAAATTGTAAACGAGGTTATTGTGGGTTCGACTCCTACTGGTAGATACGAGTTAATCTTATTTTTTCGCTCTAATAACAAGACAAAGTGTGGTGCTGAACTCTGTCACTGAAAACGTGTCTGTCTATGTCTCGAAAATTTGATAGTGCGTAGGGAATCGAATATCATAACATTAAGATCCCTTTGCTTTCCCTGCTATATGAGCAATACGACATGAAAAAAATTGTATAATAGTTCATAAACATCAAACATAAACATCTTATTTAACTAAAAAAAGTAGAGTTACATATCTGCCTGTTAGTGATGCACTATATTACCCACATTAATGTTGAACATAATAATACGTATATCTATAACTGATAAACCTATACACTGTAGTATATTGTATTTGTTTTTCTTACTCACAGGAATCCAGTATGATTAAATCAGCTTCACGCTGTATCTCGCACACAGCTGAGTGGGCAGAGGGTACCTAGTGTTAAGACACTCCGTTCCACTTCTGGAGGCATTGCGTGCTGAGTGGCAGAACTCAATGCCGCGCTTTGCCTCGACACCAGCACGAAGAAATGGAAATATAAATTAATATCATATCAACTTTTACTATTCAGTTTGACGGAAGCAGAAAACCCAGTATCTTAACGCTAGGTTCTCCTACTTTTACTCACCGTGCCATTAATATAACGTTAAACTAAAATAAATACAGAATTTCCTAATTAATGGACAGAGATTCTCGTATAAAGTGATTTGACATTCATCCGTAGAACGTAAACTTATCTTGTGTCGCTCTCGAGGGCTCTCGTTGCGCTCTCAAAAGGTCAGGGTCAATAATTTATTCAAAGTTACACGGACTTTTCAAAGATATTTTGAATGTAGCGCACTCATACGAGCATGTCCAAACACCTTTTCATTTTTACTAACGGACCGAACCCCGGGCGATGGACGGTCTTGTATAAAGCTTATTACAGTGCATGTGGAAATTTCATTCTGTTTCAAATTGAACTCCCAAAAATAGAGTTTAAAGTCAATTTTTTGATATGTAGAGGATACCAAAACGATAAAATAAAATTTACAATATTTCTACGTATTGTTGTTATTATTCTGTATAGTATACATCAAACATTATAACACTGCATAGTGTATTTTTTTGAGTTGTGAGTATCAATTTAAAAATAATTATTTAAGATCAAATATTTAGATAAATAAAGTTTGTCCTTGCATTCCAACAATCAGCAATTAACGATAAATTTGGTTTTTGTCTGCCTACTCCGTGATGTCTAAAGATAGAGAAATTGAAGACTAGAAACTTATTTTTTTATTAATATTTACTTGCAATTTTTTTTTATTATTAAGTTGTCACTTAAAAACAGCTAAAGTTATAACACAAGAATCTGATATAGTTATTATTAAACAATGGCAATTTGTTTTTAATGTAAATGAATTAGGAAAGGTCAAATCGTCTGTCATTATATATATCAGCTTCACGCTATATCCCGCACACTGAAGGTAGACAGAGGGAACCTAGAGTTCAGACACTCCGTGCCCTACTTTCTGCCGAATTCTGGAGGCATTGCATGTTGAATGGCAGAATTCAAGTCTGTCATTGAAACAAGTAATATACGAGTAGATATATACAAAAAGAAAATAGCTAAAGAAAACATCAAATAAAAAAATGTATACGTAGCACAAAGAATTCAAATAAAATGAAATAATTCAACGTCATGGGATATAAAACACATCAGGCCACTTAGAATTTCCATGGAAATCCGCAAAGTCCAAACTTTCGATGAACATAAAGCTATCGGAACGACCTTTGGGACTCAGTGAGACAATATTGTCTCAACATTTGACCTGAAACGGACATTCTCTTACCAAAGGGCGCTATCTTACAATTTTTTAAATTTAGTTGCTACGCAACAAGACTTTGTAGTTCTTACCATAATAGTGTTAATATTTTGACGTTTTATTCTGTAATTGTTTCATTACTTTTTGTTTTTCCATTGTAATAATTTGAAATAATTGTTTTATTTTTCCTCGCTCGAATAAAGAGTAACGTTTAGTTGAAAACGCAATGTCTCTAGAATTCGGCGAAACGAGGGGAGTGTCTTAAGGAGAACAGATTTTCTTAACACTCGGCTCCCACCTCTGACCACCTTGTAAATAACAACATAAATATATAACTAATCAATAAAATGATAAACAAAAATAATATATGTACATATTTGTATTGTAATATCTAAATCATAGTAGCTATTACTTTTTTAGGCCGTCGTGCGCAGTGTATTTATATCCTATTTTAAATGTAATCGTTGTGGATTCGATCTTTACTTGTGGATTTTTTTTCGATAAAATCGATACACTAGTACGCAAAGCATGGCATTGAATTTCACAGATCAATCAATATCGCGCAATATCTCGAAAATTAGTCCTCCTGCTACCTCCTACTCTATTCTGCCTACTCTACTATGCGTAAAAATTGTTACTTAGCACATTTTGGCTGTCGACCTTAAATGTCGGTCTTTCTCACACTACTATGAAATCTAATTCAGGTTCTTTCATGTCTAATGGAGAGGAATGTAGCGAGCTCTAAATGACAGTAACAAGTGGTGACAAGTGAATGCCTCTGGGTACAGTGGTTTGTTTTTTGTCGGTCCTTCTTTGAATTGACGCTTTATTTCAGTTTTTATATTGAGTGGAGACGTATGATATATTTAGTCTTTGTAAATTGGATTTTGGCAAGGACATTTATTGTTGTTCTTATTCATAAATATTTTTTATTTTCATTGTAAAATTGCGGAATTATATTGTTTTAATGAAATTTAGAAAGATTATTTTATGAAATGTAGAGTTAATTATATTAATTAGTTCTTTGTACTTTGTGTATTTGTAAAATGAACAAGATTCTTATATTTCGATTTGCACGGCATTTCTAATTTTATAACCAATTTTTGAGACAATTTTTGTAAACGCGATGGTTGTGGATTCGATACCCATTCAGGGGAATTAAATATTTGGTATTTTTAATTTTTCGCTATGGTAACGAGACAAAACGTGCAGTTAAGTCCGGCACAATACATACACAATGTCTCAAAAGTTCGGTAGAAAGTGAGGAACCGAAGTACTTAATGGGAACACAGTGTCTTAATATTAGAATCCCATGTTTCCTATGCTTATTCTACTATATGCGGGATACAGCATGAATCTTAAACATCATTATGTATATTGTATAATGATAGAAGTTTTAAAGTCAATTTCGCGTGTAACCAGATTTATTACTTTAAGTTCGACTATAGTACAATAACTACGGCTTTAATTACTCTCCAAGAATTTCTGATTTTAGTTTTATAGTGTGTACTTTAGGATAAAATGTTGAAAATAGTGATATTGAAAGTTCTTCGGCTTATAAAATTAAAAGAAGAGTCATGACGAGTTCTTATTAATTGGGTAAAAATTTGTTACTAATGAATAATGAAAGTTTTCTAAAATATTTATACAATTAATATTCAAACGGAGGCGAGAACAAGATTTCTTAGACATAGATTCTCTCTGCCTACTTTATATGTGTGTGTGTTTGTGTGAAACAAAAATAATATTTAAACCTTAGACAACATCGATAAATATAAAATGAAATTTCAAGATAGAGCAATATTTTAGTGTTATACAATTTACAAAGCTCTACATTTATTATTTAGGATCAGCGCCGATAATCAGCGTTTGTGAGTTCCCTTTGTAGGGTGCGTCCCTTGCAAATTACAAAAGTGCTTACACCCTTTAAAATTTTATATCACTCTTATTACCATACAATAGAGGCTATTTTTGTTTCATTATTAGTTTAGTCAAGTAAATATTGTTATAATAGATGACTTATAAAGGTGCGTTTTCTCGCATTGTTCCCAAAGGACAGAACGCATCTGGTGATGAAATCTCTTGATTTATATCGTTGTTAGGATTTGTTTCACCGTTGGGAAATTCATTTATAACAAATGTAATTATATGCTTTTGTGTATATACGAGTATATCGTATAGAAAAGGAAATTCAAATATTAGATTATTTTTATTAACAAGGAACTTACTGTTTATATCAACTATTTCATAGTGTTACCATTCATGTTTAACACTTTTAATTATTTCACGAGAATTCTTAATTCTGAATTTGCTTTTTTTTTAATTAGCGCTCATATCCATATCTTTATTTTAAATATTTTATTAATCCAACCTGGTAGGTTAAAAATCGGTATTGTATCATTCTATAGAAAACATACAGAAATTTCTACATGACAAATACTTAAATAGAAATTATAAAAAAAAACATCTACATAAAACTTTTCATAATATAAATATTGCCAAGTACAATTTTACTGATAAATTATTCAACATCAATAGAAATACTTGTAAAGTAATTACAAGAAAGCTCATAATTAAAAACTATTCAAAATTTAAGTTCAATTGGAAGCTTAAACAAACTACGTCTGAACGAGGATGAATTACCAAAGTAGGACCTGATTTCAAATTAAGCTTCTTTAAGACTTATTAAAAGCTAAACCATTCTATTAGGTATTCATAGAGCACCGAATTTGAAGAGACTTCTATTTAAATAGATTTTCAAAAGCTATTTTTGCTACTAACGTCTTTAAAATTACATCTTTCTATTAAGATATCGTGCTTTGAATAATATCGTGATAAGATAACTTTTATAACGGAAAATATTGAGGCTATGGTGGCGCAGCGACTGAGTGTCTGACTATAAGCATGATTGTTGTAGATTCAATTCCTACGCGGTGGAATGAATCATTTATATTTTCCTCCCTCTAGTAATAAAATAAAGCGCGGTGTTTAGTTCCGTCACTTAACACGCAATATCTTAATGTCGATATGTGGATGTGTTATTAAAGAATAAGTAAATATTATGAATTTAACAATATGTTATATTTTTTATGGATAGTGTGTGCTTCACAGTAGGAAAGGTAAATTCTAAAATGTATATTTTATAGTATTCAAAGTAAAATTATTTATATACGTATTATATATACATACAGAATGATATAATAACTTATATGTAATGTTTCTTGAATATAGTAATAACACATAGACTACTAAAAACTAAGGCCTTTGACACAACTGTCATTTCGACCTTCATACAAAACCCTATTGAAATTCTAGATACAAATTCTAATTTTCAATATAATACTACATCTGAATAGTTATTAGTACTGTAACAAAACACCCAAGTTTACAATTTTCAGACAGTTAAGATGAAATTATTGAATAAGTTAATTAATTGAACCATATGCGGTTACTAATGATCGGTAGCTGGTAAACCCAAGGTCGTGAGTTCAATTATTGCCAAGGTCAATTATTTGATGTAAGCTATTTTATAGATAAACAATTAGGTGTTAGTTTTATTATGTATGATCTAAGTAACTGAAACAAGTTAATAATACGCTAGGTTCTACTTGCCCTGTAACTAGATATGTAAATAAATTGCGAGTCGACCTCGCCCGTTGAGGGTTCCGTACCAATTTCATGATTATAGGTAAACGGGAACATAACTTGGAAAAAGTGGCAAACTCAAATTTGCGAATGTAAGTACTCATTTTGTATGAAATGAACTTTAAATAGACGTTTGTAAAGATTTTTCTTCTATTATATATGTACATGTATGTGTTTCTCGAAATTTTTCCTTTATTTCTATTGTAAGTTTGAATTTTTTGCCAAATTTCATAAATGTAAATCACATAAAAGTACCACAAGTTTTAATAAAAATATTTCACGTATTTAATAAAAAAATATCAAGAACGATTGATAAGTGCTCGTATCTTTTGATTGCGTTGATTTTAAATCTACGCATCAAAAGATGCGAGCGCTTCTTTACCTTATTTTTTTACTTGCGCCTGCTGGAAATCAACCAGGCGCTCTGGCCACTCTGAACGTATGCCTTAGTGGTTAGAGCACCTACAGGTCAAGCGCGGGTTCGAGTCCTGCAACGTTCAATTTTTATACGTTTACTAAATAAGTATATTCCAAATATTTTGATAGAAAGAAAAAAATATTGCTAAATTAATTGCGTAAAGTAGTACTTCAGTCATTTCACTTAAACATTGACAATTATCAACAACAGATATTTGGATGTATTTTAAAAATCCAATCAACTTAATCTGCCCATTTTAATGTGTCTAAAACTGCGCACTTCACAGACGAGAGCATCAAGATATTTAATTTTAATTTTTGATTAGTTTTGTAGACGCCATTGGAAAGGAGATAACATTTTATATTGCATCTCTTATATAAAATTTATGATTCAAATTTAATTAAATTCCACGTAGTGCGATAAAATCAACGTAATGATTTTGTATACGAGTATACCACAATAGGCACTGCAATTAGTGCTGCGACGCTCTTTTTTTTCATTTTATATTCTATTTCTAAATATTACGTCTTGAATTTTGGCGTACAGCGCCGTACTTTGTCTTAATTATTTTTAAAATTAAAATTGAAATTATTCTTTATTCATATAGATTTTTGCAAAATTTTTTATATCAATAAATGAACTTAAAGGTTCCACTGCCGGCTCTAAACACTATAGATCTAAGGTTGTACTAAGCCTTTTTTTAGCTTCACCGCCTAGTCTGCTATGTGTTGTATCCTGCGCAAGCTTCACCACTTTGAGGCAGTACGTGTTGAGCGGCGGAACTCTACGCCGCGGTTTTATTTGCCTCAGTGCCAGAACGAGGAAAACATTATACCTTTCCTACAAATATGCTTATAACTAGACCTGGAAATCGAACTCGTATCCACATTTTATAAATCTTCTATCATATCCGATATGCCACCACCGTCGTAACTGTTATAATATATCGTAAAAGCTATCTTAACGTATTCAAAGCGAGCGGAATTTTCAGCAACATAGTAGTTTACGATCTCGATGACAGTTTTATACATTAAGTTACCCTGATAATCTTCTTATAGCGTTCCCTCTCCTTTGCTTTAGTGGAGCTATGCTTGCGTTATATTTGTTGGACTTCGCTATAAAATTGTATTATTTGAAAATATATAGTGTATAGACTCTCTCGTCGTGTAAAAAATAATAACTTAGTGATATTTTACTTTGTAACGCATATAACAGGGTAGGTATCGGGAACCTAATGTTAAGATACTTCACTTCCCACTTTTAACGGCCCCTGGTTATATTTCAAAGTATTATAAGCGAATAACAAAAAGTAATAAATATTTTACTTTATTATATAAAGTATAAATTTTATATTTTTTAATATTTTTTGTTATAAAATATACATTTAAAAATATAAAAAAGCGTAATTAAATCGGAGTCAGTAGTTACTGGGAAGTCTCGGTAGAAACAATATATATCTATGTATTTTTTATCCGCTTCACGCTGTATCCCGCACGCAGCAGGGTAGGCAGAAGGAACCTAGTGTTAAGATACTTCGTTCTCCACTTTCTTTTTGCGTTGCTGTTGAGTGACGGAACTCAACGCCACGCTTTGCCTCGATACCAGAACGAAGCAATGAAAATATAAATGTAAATAAATATTTCACTTCTTCGAGTGGGGATAGAACCCACAACCAGTCGATTTTACAGTGATACTTTGTGCCCCTGCGACACGACTGGCCTGTATGTATGTATCTATGTTATATTATCTAAATGAAGATAATTATAATTTTTTTTCTCTTATATAAACCGACAGGCATACATAATCACTTGATAGCGATATGACTCACTAATAGTAACAACGATGTTCTCTCTCTCTTTATCTTCTCTCTCTAAAACATCTAAAACGAACCAAACAAATCAATAAAAAAATAGAAAATACACAATTTTAATTAAACGTAACAAGCTTCACTCGAACAAGCTTTACTACGTAAGTCCGCAATACTAATAATCTAGTACAATTTTCTCGCCCCCAGCGTTTTTACACGCGTCGAGTCGAGTGCCCTTTAACCGTTCCAGTACAAGTCGCTACTAAGTTCCATTCAGATTGCTAAAAAGTTTCTTAATTTACTTTTTGCTAATGATTCAAAAGGAGTTTAAATTTGAGTTTTGTTCGTAAAGGAAGTAATTACTTATTAAACTTTAATATGTTTTATTTTATAGTATTTTCGAATATATTATTGGGATGTCTTTCGTTCGGTTATTTGAATTACCTGTTTCAATTATAAATCATGAAGGAAGTGAGTTCAAATTCGACCATTCGTTTCCTAATAATATTAATTGTAAATAAAAAATGCAGGTATATCGCTCATAATGCAGGATAGATATATAAAGGTTAAGACAGTCCCCTTATAACACACCGTGAAAATGGGAATTTGCCAGAGCGGGATAATGAAAATCATTCATTGCCCTGAGTGTAAAACAAACCCACAGCCCTCATGCTTAAAGTCACACGCTGTACTGCAGCGCCACAACAGCCTGTTATATTTTGACACCAACAATTGAATTTTATATTTATATAATCGAACTTTTGACAACCATTGTATATAAGAATACAGCGTAATATACTCTATGACAGATGGTGGGACCGACGTACACACACTGGCCCTACCAGCTAATAGCTAATAAACCCATAATGAAGTGTACGCGTGATTTATTATTATTGTAATGTCGCACCTGGAGATTTACGTCTACTGTGTATTAGTGAACTAATACTCTAGCGTTATAACTTGTGTATAGAGTATTGTTATAGCGAAATATTGCATGCGGAGATTTTATAGCGTCTAACTAAATATGATGGTTGTGGGTTCAATGTCTACTTGAAGATTTCTATAATATTTTGATTTGAAAGTGTATATCTTAATAATATAGGAAGAGTATATTCGAAAACTACGAAGAATTCAGTGAAGCATAAGTATGCTCTATGAAACAAAAAATTGCCAACAGTAGATAATTATGTAGCAGGGAACCCACGCACACCTTTAGATACTTCAATGTTAAATCTCACCACCGCCTTATAAAATATATACAAAAACATCCTAATTTCAATAAAGAAGACGGCTGAAAACTTTCTACCGCCCAGGACCCACTCATAAGGTCTCGGAAGTCTCAAGACTCCCACAAAAGGACCATACGAGTCTGTAGTGTAAAAAATAATAATAAATTAAAAAAATATATGGAATTCTCCGGTGACCCTTTTAACAAATTCCTATTAAAAATTCGTACGAAATTGGAAATTGTAAACAAACATCGATACTTTGAATTTTATTCCAGTTTACATACAAATGTGCACAAAGATTTCATTTCATTTCTGGGGATATTTTTGTACGTCTATGTTTCTTTCAAACAACAGAGATATTTCATTTTTTCTTTATGTATCTATCAACATTTTTCAGAATAAACGGGAATCTAATTTTGATTTCACAACACCGTCGATGCGCTGCTACCGCTATTCACATCAAGCTACATATAACTTACTTATAAATACGTATCCTCCGGGAGTGCTCATGCTTTTACCTCTAACTTTCTACAGAAGGGGAAGAAGGGGGGGAAATCGAAGTTCGAAGTCTCCTCCTTCCCCTTTTTCCACTCTTGCTACTTGTAATAATATATTTTAGCCATTATCTCGTCATTCATTCTATCAAGCTCCCCACCTGCCCAGCCAGCCACCTGAGTATATAATTGCACGCATAAACAGCACTGCATTGTGTATAGCTAAACTTGCAGCTATGCCGTTTCGCCGTCTCATCAAAGCAACTTAAGGCACTGGTAACTCTGTTAACAACAGCAACCCTCCTTTCCACAACCATTTCCTATCTTCTTTATTAAGAATATTTTCCAGATAAACTAAGATAAACTATTACACTCACTTGTTCTGATTAAAAAAATATAACATATTGATATGCCAGATTGATAACGTATAGTCAAATTTTTATGAATATCGGATTCCAATTTCACTTAAAGTTATTCATTAAAAATGATCAATATATAAATATATTTTTATTAATTAATTAAAAAAGCGAGTAAACACACAAAACCGGACTAGTTCTCTATAAATAAATCAGTTCTCCGGCTTCACACAACCTTCTATTAATCCACTCATTTATATCTATTATTCTTGTGGCTTCTTTTGTCTTCTGTTTCTTTCTAATATATCAGCACAGACAAGGATAGACCACATTAAGTACAGATTGACACACATTGATACGAAAAGGTTATTACATTCCGGAAAGGGATACTTTTGATGAAACCCTAGCAAATGCTTTATGAGATTAGCTTGTGAGATTTATTTTATAATATGATATTGTATTCTTAATAAGTTTAATTATTTCTATGGTATCGTATCGAATAATTTAAGATTTAAGTAAAATGCTGAGTTTACCTTATGCTGTAGCACGGCAAAATTTTTAAACACGCTTTTTTAGGTCGTTTTAGGTCGTCATTATATATTATATTGTAATAAATGAATGAATTATATATTATTTTCTTTTTAAAGGTACCCCCAAGGTACCCTGATACCTTCATACATATTACATTACACGTAATATAAATAATATTTCTTTATTAGAGGGCCTAGATACCTGAACACCATCATACAAGTGACATGTAATTTGAACAATAAATTTGGTAAATAATTAAGAATAAGTTCTTTACGCTCACATTGACTATTAGTATTTTAGAAAAACAAAAGGCGTCGGCGACGGTCGCAAAAGCAGTATGTAGGTTTGGAGTAAGTGGAGTGGAAGGTTATAAGTATGAGAAAGAAACTTAAAAAAAAGAGGCCATCATTTTCATTTCTTCACTCTTTTACCAAGGCAAAAGCGCGGTGCTGAGTTCCGCAAATCAAAACGAATGCCTCCAAAAATTCGACGGAAAGTGGGGAATAGAGTGTCTTAATACAAGATTTTCCCTCTGCCTATCTTACTTTATACGGCATACAACAAGAAGAATGTATTTATTACTGATGATGAACAACTGTAAGAATATCGTAGACGGACTCACTTTACACAATACATGTCATTGAAACCTGAAAAATATGGCATAAAAATATTCTGCAATTGACAAACAAATGTAGGCGAGTGATCAGTATTAGATCTCAGCTAAATTATTAATTAATGCAGGATTAAATATAACAACAGATACACCATTTGTGACGAACATGTTCTTTTGGTTTTGTACCAGGGCGACAAATGAAAATAATTCATTTCTGCGAGCTAAGATTGAATCTACAACCATCAAATTGAAATGAAGCTTAGAAAATGCTGAAAATAAGAAATATTTCTTGGATATACCTGTCACAATTTGTTAGAAAAATCATAACGAATGTATCGAGACGGGTCATCGGTCTCTAACCTGCGGGATGAGACAAGGTCTGCATTAGAAAAAGAACGTTGCTATTTAGTAAATCCATATAAATATATATAAAATGGAAGCTGCTTTCCAATATTTTTACTTAAAAGTGAATTCCAAATGTGTATTATTTTAGGGTTCTTTGCTTTTGGACTGTCAGGGCACTTGATCTTTGTCAATGTTATTACTACCAATTGAACCTTTCCTTAATTGTTATTTTTGGACGATATTACTTATTTTATCTGTGACTTTATTCAAAATAGGTTTTAATTTAATTTTAAATAAGTTTTCTTTATAAATATCGTCGAGGTAACATACCAAAGGTTTCACTACTTTAAACTACAATAATTAATATGGCTATAAAATGATTATGTTATAGCACTACACTGCACTAACTTCACGCTTTATCCCTAGTGGAGTAGTCAGAGAGAACGGAGCGCGAAACGCTACGGTTTCTACATACCTCTTTCGCCTCGTCCACTGTCATCAACCTCTTCATACATGCCCTCCGGGGTCCTCATGCTTTTTACGTGACCTTCCTCCAGTATCTTTGATACTGTGTTTTCGGAGGTCAACCGAGGTCTCCCCCTACCTCTCTTACCGCATTGTTAGAATCACCCCTTTATTTTGGTAGAGAGAATAATGTAATAATGTAATGCAGAATTGAAAAATTGGACGGAAAATAGGGATCGGAACGTATTAACACTAACCTCTGTCTACTTTCCAATGCGAGAAAAATCACTATGCTACATATGTTTTTTTATATTTTTTTCTTCCTTCGGAACCCAAGACAGAATTTTATTAATGGTGTATGAATGTTTGTATTTAAAACTCTGCATTTTATATATTTTATTTTAGATCAAACAAAAATATTACATCTTACTAGCGGCCCGCTCGTGGCTTCGCCCGCTTTAACTACAGAATTACTTACTTAATACACTAAAATTATATTCATGGTTTTGTATACCTATAATGTACGCAACGCACTTAAGATTTCTAATGTGAAAATTATTAAAACCTTACATATTCGTACCACCCATAAGAGAGATGCAACAGTCAATATATTAATTTCTTTAAACTTTTGCCTTAAGGAGTCTTTAGCATAACTATTTAGCTATAACTATAACTTGACCTATAACTTAGGTCAAATTATAGTTATAGCTAAATAGCTATAGTTAAATCGATACTTCCAACAAAATCCTAACTCATCGGTGTCTGTACGTGGATGATATATTGGAAAAAATCTGTTTATCTGTGCGCTCACGATAATTTCAGAAAGGGCTTAACCGATTTTAGTGCAGTTTTGTAATTTGGCTAACGAATACTAAATACTTAAGTATTTAGTATTCGTTTTATTTTGATCGGTTCACACAAAATTAAAACCAGATCCACGCTGTATCCCGCCTATAG